>PVIW01007414.1:0-73167 GCA_004026585.1 Noctilio leporinus
AACAGAAATAGAAGCGAAAAAACAAATCCCATTTACCATAGCAACAAGAAAAATAAAGTACCTAGGAATCAACTTAACTAAGGAGGTAAAAGACCTGTACTCAGAAAACTACAGAACAATGAAGAAAGAAATCAAGGAAGATACAAATAAATGGAAGCATATACCATGTTCATGGATGGGAAGAATTAACATCATTAAAGTATCCATACTACACAAAGCATTCTACAGATTCAAAGCAATCCCAATTAAAATACCAATGACAGACTTCACAGAAATAGAAAAAAATACTTCAAAAATTTATATGGAGCCAAAAACACCATGAATAGCCACCACAATCTTGAGAAAGAAGAACAAGGTAGGAGGAATCACAATACCGGACTTCAAACAATACTACAAGGCTACTGTCATCAAAACAGCCTGGGACTGGCATAAGAATAGACATATAGATCAATGGAACAGAATAGAGAGCCCAGAAATTAACCTAGGAATCTATGGTCAACTAATATTTGACAAAGGGGGAAGGAACATCAAATGGAATAAAAACAGTCTCTTCAACAAATATTGTTGGGAGAACTGGACAGCAACATGCAAAAATATAAAACTAGACCACCAACTTACACCATACACCAGAATAAACTCAAGATGGATAAAGGGTTTAAACATAAGCAGTGTCACCATAAAGGTCCTGGAGAAAAATATAGGTAGTAAATTTTTGGATATACTATGCAGAAATATGTTTACTGATACTTCACCAAGGGCACAGGAAATAAAAGAATGAATCAACAAATGGGACTATATCAAATTGAAAAGTTTCTGTTCAGCTAAAGAAAATATCAGTAAAATTCAAAGGGAACCAACTGTATGGGAAAACATAATTGCCAATGATACCTCAGACAAGGGTCTGATCTCCAAAATATACAAAGAACTAATGTGACTCAACACCAGGGAGACAGACAGCCCAATCAAAAAATGGGCAAAGGACCTGAACAGACAACTCACTGAGGAAGCTATATAAAGGACCCAGAGGCATATGAAAGAATGCTCAACATCACTAGTCATCAGAGAGATGCAAATTAAAACCACAATAAGATACCACCTCACACCTGTCAGAATGGCAATCATCAACAAATCAACAAACAGCAAGTGTTGGCAAGGATGTGGGGCAAAGGGAACCCTCATGCACTATTGGTGGGAATGCAGGCTGGTGCAGCCACTATGGAAAACAGTATGGAGTTTCCTTAAAAAACTAAAAATGGAACTGCCTTTTGATCCAGTGATTCCACTACTTGGACTATATCCAAAGAATCCTGAAACACCAATTCATAAGAACCTATGTACCCCGGTGTTCATAGCAGCACTATTTACAATAGCCAAGTGCTGGAAACAGCCTAAGTGCCCATCACTGGATGATTGGATCAGAAAACTTTGTTACATTTACACAATGGAATACTACACAGCAGAAAGAAGGAACTCCTACCCTTTGCAACAACATGGATGGAACTGGAGAGTATTATGCTTAGTGAAATAAGCCAGTCAGTGAAGGACAAATATCATATGATCTCATCCATTACAGGACAATAATGAACAAAACTAACAACAAGCAAAACAGAACCAAATATATGAATACAGTGAATAGGCCTTCAGTGGTCAGGGGGAAGGGGGTTGGGGGGAGGGGGAAAGAAGAGGCAAGGAAGAGGAGCAGTTTAGACAAGAACTGAGTATAAAGGAACCATGGACATGGACAACAGGTGAGATTGACAACAGGGGGGAATGGGTGGGTGGGGAGGAGGACAGAGGGGAGCAAAAAGGGGATGGATGTAATACAACAATAAAATTAGAAAAAAAATATTCAAAATGGAAGGAAAAAAAACAACCAGAGCAACCAGAAAATAGTACTGCGTGGAAGAACAACAAAGATATAAAGAAGTAACACTCATCCAGACAAGTAGGAGGGGTGGAGCTATGGTGGAGATAACCAGTGTAGCAGTGGTGGCGGCAGCAGAGGCTGCAGCAACAAGGCAGTGGCTGTGTCTGGCCAGTGGAAAGCTCAGTCTCACATTATAAAAGTTGGGGGGAACACCTGGGGAATGATTTTGGCCCCAGATCAGAACACACACTTTATAGTTCCAGTGCTGGGGGAGAAATAAAGCCACATTGCTTCTGACTGCGAAAACCAGTGGAGGTTAGGGTAGGAAGAAATGGTGGGTTTTTCAACAGTCTGTTTAGAGGTCCCCACAGTCCAAGAACACCTGCAGACCCACCCACTTTGGGAACCATAACCAGAGCAACAGCTAGTGGAGTGCCTGTTCCTTATGGGAAATGAGAGATGTGAATGGAAAAGGGGTGAGTGCTGAGTAAGCAACATTGTTCCCTCTCAGACCTCTCCCCACATACAGCAGCATAATGTGGTGAAATGGGTTGCCTTACATTGATGAATGCCTAAGGCTCCATCCCTTGCAGTATAACAGATACGACAGCTCTACCTAAGAAACACAGGCAAACATAGGAGCCTGTCAAGTTGAGGAGGAAGAGAAATATAAACAAGGGAGCTCATCAAGGTTCCAGTGGGAGAACTAAGATGAGATAGCTAACCTAACAGAGGCACAGTTCAAAACATCGGTGATAAAGATGCACGCAGACTTAACTGACATGACTGAATATGGCAAACACATAAGGAAAGAAATCAAGGCTATATTAAGTAAAATAAAGGAAAATATGCAGGACACCAATGATGAAGGAAAGGAAACTGGGGTTCAAATTAATGATTTGAAACAAAAGGAAGAAATTAACAGTCAACCAGTACAGAATGAAGAAACAAGAATTGAAAAAAATGAGGAGAAGCTTAGGAACCTCTAGGGCAGGTTTAAATGCACCAACATTCAAATCATAGGGGTTCCAGAAGAGAATAGTAAACAACAAATTTAAAACTTATGTGACAAAATAATAGAGGAAAACTTCCCACATTTGGTGGAGGAAATAGATGTACAAGTCTGGGAAGCACAGATTTCAAAACGAACTAGATTCAAAGAGGACCACATTAAGACACATCATAATTAAAATGCCGAAAGTTAAAAATAAAGAGAGAATCTTAAAAGCAGCAAGAGAAAAGAGGAGCATTACCTACAAAGGGGTTCTTATAAGACTATCAGCAGATTTCTCAAAAATAAAGTTTGCAGGCAAAAAGGGACTGGCAAGAAGTATTCCAAGTGATGAAAAGCAAGGGCCTACAACCAAAATTTCTCTATCCAACAAGCCTACCATTTAGAGTGGAAAGGCAGAGAAAGTGCATCCCTGACAAGGTAAAGCTAAAGGAGTTCATCATCACCAAGCCCTTATTATATGAAGTATTAAAGGGACTTACTTAAGAAAAAAAAAGATCAAAACTATGAATATTAAAATGATAACAAACACAACAATCAACAACAGAATCTAAAAATAAAAACAAAAACAAGCCAAGTAAACAAACAAAAGAGAAACAGGATCATAGATATGGAGATCATATATAGAATTATCAGTAGAGAGGGAAAGAAGGAGAATGGGGGAAGTGGTGCAGTGATTAAGAAGCATAATGAGTAGGTACAATATAGGCAGGGGGATGTTAAGAATAGTGTAAGAAAGGGAGAAGCCAAAGAACTTACATGTACAACCCACAGATATGAATTAAGAAGGGTAGAATTGCTGGGGAGAAGGGAATGGAGAGAAGCAAAGGGAAAAAATTGAGACAACTGTAACTGCATAACCAATAAAATGTACTTAAAAATAAAGGTTGTTTTCATATTTTAAAATTTAAGGTCTGAGGAATTAATACTCTCCTGTGTATAACATATACACTTTTATAACATAACTTCCGCAATCCCATTTATATTAGATTGATTAAATGGGTATAAAGTATTTTTAACAATGACATTTTTAGGCATTGTTAGTTCTAAAAATAACTGTATAGTAGTGTGAGTAATGAAAAACATTTTCAATGGCACTAATACCATGCTAAGATAACAATAAGAAAATGATGAAAATCTTTCTTAATTACTTTTTAAGTTTAATTTTTTTTCTCTTAGAGTCTAGAATTTCTAAAGTTATGCACATATAAAGCATCATACTTAGTTAAAACATATAAAAGGACATAATGTTTACAATAAAAATATAAGCCTAAGGGTACTGTTAACAGGAAGAATGAATGACCTAATTCATGTATGTTATAAAACTTAACTAACTCAAAAACTAAATGTGAACAAATGGGATAATATATAACATTCTTAATGGGAAACTTACATGTTGCAATGCTGTCTATTCTTCCTTATTAATATAAAATTTTCCAAAGACTTTATACCTAGAATCACAGAAATAATTATTTCACAGAAAAATGAATATATAGTCAAATATATTAAATAATAATCTCTTAAGAGTTGAATAGAATGGAAAAGCTATGATGTTCATGCTTATTATGGCAGTTTTCAAAAGTTGGCAGTTGTAAATAAATTTTCATATTTAACTGTTTAAAATATACTTTCTGAAGCCCTGGCTGGTAGCACAGTGAATAAGACGCTGGCCTGTGAACCCAAAGGTCGCTGGTTCGATTCCCAGCCAGGGCACATAACCAGGTTGCAAGCCAGGTCTCCAGCCAGCTCCGTAGCTGGAGGCAGGTGAAAGGCAACCATACATGGATGTCTTTCTCACTCTCTGTCTCTCTTCCTTCTCCTCCCTCTAAAAATAATAAATAAAAGCTTTAAAAAAAAGAAAAAAAAAAGAAAAAAAGGCTATGGTCTACATGGGCTATAGGACCAAGAAAGAAGGAAAGAAGGAAAGAAAGAAAGAAAGAAAGAAAGAAAGAAAGAAAGAAAGAAAGAAAGAAAGAAAGAAAGAAAGAAAGAAAGAAAGAAAGAAAGAAAGAAAGAAAGAAAGAAAGAAAGAAAGAAAGAAAGAAAGAAAGAAAGAGAGAAAGAAAGAAAGAGAGAAAGAAAGAAAGAAAGAGAGAAAGAAAGAAAATTAATGAAAGAACCCATTGTCAAGGTCCTACTTAGCTGAGAGTTCCAAAGTGAGGGTAACTCAAAATAAATAAAAAGCATAATGACTATAGTGATGCCCATAATTTAGCATGTCCCTAATAGGTAAAATTTTTCACCAATGGAACCAGTGAGAAGCATCCACTGATGGAACTTATGAGAAATATCATCATAAAACTGCCAGAGCATACTTGGTGTATGGAGGTTAAGACAAAGTAAACCAAAATATAAAATTACCAAGTATTTTCATAATTAGAAAATTAGGGCTTATTTCAGAAGTTTTGGGGTCATGGTAAAAGTCTGCTTAGAGTGAAGTTCATAGTTTTAAACTTTATTCTTTGTAACAAGCAATGTGTATAATACGTTCACTACATACTACATTGAATGCATTATAAAACAATTTTAAAAGCTGAATAGACCATGAATGAAGATGTAATAATGATTAGTGATAAATATTGATAAAAATGACCAAAGTGAATAGGTATTATAGGAAAATTTCTTGTTACTTAATAACATTAAATAAATATTAGACAAGTTTTAGAATTATGTAGGAAAGTGTGATTACACCAAAATTTAGTAAAGGGCATAAATTTTTAATATATTTTGGGTGGAAACATGTCAAAATCATAATGATGTAGGTGGTTTACTAGGAAAGTAATATATATGAAAGATAACACATAAATTCTAGTTTGAACAAATGAAGAATATATATAAACATTACAATATAAAAAGAAAGGGAACTTTTTTAAAATATTTTTTAAGTTACAGAGAACAAGACTCTGATGTTAGCATGAAGATTGAAAAATATTTCAAAGAAAGAAGACAGAAAGACTGAAAAAAAGACCCAAATAAATATGGTCAACTGGTGAAGAGAAGGATGTTTTTTATAAATGTTACTAGAAATTGGATATTCATATTTAAATATAGGATTTAAAAATTATTTATAGCAAATATTTATTCTGCTGTTGTGCAATATTAGATTTCAAAATTATATCTGTATTTGAATCAAAAACAAGAAAATCAAATCCAAGGTTAGGATGTGAAGAAGAATTGGGTAAACCCAAAGTCCTTTTTTATTAAAAAAATTTTTTTCATTTTTAAAAATTATTACTAAATTTACAGAGTGATGTTGGTTTGCAAAACCATACAAGTTTCAAATGTTAAACTCAATAAAACATCTGCACATTGCATCATGTGTCCTCTGATGCAAAGTCTCTTTCTGCCTCTGTTTTTCCCCACCTTGTCTACCTTTACCTAGCCTCACGCCACCTTTTCCTCTGGTTATCACAACACTGTTATTTGTTTCTATGTATTATGTATATATGATTTTTGGTTAATTCCTTAGCTTCTTTCACCAAGTCTCCCAACTCTTCTCCATTCTGACAGATGTGAATCTGTTTCATGCATCCATGCCTCTTCTATTTTGTTGGTCAGTTGTTTTTTTTTAATGGATGTTTATTGCAGCAGTGTCTGCTTTCTTTCCTTTATTTTTATTGTTTACATTATTACAGATGTCCCCACCCACCCCCATTGCCTAAATTCCACATATAAGTGGGATTATATGTTTTGTTTTGTTTTTTTTCTTTGACTGGCTTATTTCATGTAGCATAATAGTCTTCAGCTCCATCCATGCTGCTGCAAAGGGTAAGATTTCTTTCTTTTTCACTGCCAAGCAGAATTCCATTGTGTAAACATACCATAGTTGTTTTATCAACTCATTGACTGATGGGCACTTGGGCTGTTTCCAGATCTTAGTTATTGTAACACTGCAATGAACATGCGGCTACATATATTTTTAAAATTATTTTTCTGTGTTTCTTAAGATATATTCCCAGATGTGGTATCTCTAGGCCTAATGACAGTTCTTCTTTTAATCTTTTGAGTAAACTCCATATTGTTTTCTATAGTGGCTGCACCAATCTACATTCTCACCAACAGTGCTAGAGGGATCCTTTTCTCCATGTCCTTGGCAGCACTTGTTTTTGATTTATTGATGATAAACATTCTGGAATGTGTGAGATAATATCTCATTGTGATTTTAATTTGCATCTCTCTCATGACTTAGCACTTTTGTGTATGGCTATTGGCCATCTATATGTTCTCTTTGGAGAAGTGACTATTCCAGTACTTCACCCATTTTTTTAACTGAGTTGTCTTTCTAGAGTTAAGTTGCATAATTCTTTAAGTAGTTTGAAAGTTAATGTTTTATCAGATCTATCATTGGTAAATATGTTCTCCCATTTCTTTTTCTTTCTTTTATTTTTTTCTGTGTGAAAGCTTTTTAGTTTAATGTAGTCCCATTTGTTTATTTTTCCCCTTGTTTCCCTTGCCTGAGGAGATATATTGACAAAAATATTACACTGAGTGATGTTTGAAATTTTACTGCCTATGTTTCCTTTTAGGATTTTTATGGTTTCATGATTTACATTAAGTCTTCTCTCTGTTTTCAGTTCTTGTGTGTGTGTGTGTGTGTGTGGTGTAAGCTGGTGGTCTAGTTTCAGTTTAATGTATCCACCTGTCCAATTTCCCAGCACAGTTCATTGAAGAGACTATCTTTATTCCATTGTATGCTCTTGCTTCCTTTTCAAATATTAACTGACCATAAAGTCATGGGTTTATTTCTGGGCTCTCTGTTTTGTTTCATTAATCTATATCCCTGTTTTTATGCCAGTATCACACTGTTTTGATTACAATGGACTGGTAATATAGTTTGCTATCAGGTATTATGACACCTCAAATTTTGTTCTTCTTTCTCAAGATTTCTGAGGCTATTCATGGTCTTTTTGATTCCATTTACATTTTTGGAATATTTATTCTAGGTCTGTTTAATATGACCTTGATATTTTATATAGGAATTGTGTTAAATTTATTTTGAGTTTATACTTGTATACAGTGTAAGAAATTGGCCTTCTTTTATGCTTTTTGGCATTTAACTATCTAGTTTTCCCAATAGCATTTATTGAAGAGACTTTGACACATTGTATATTTTTGCCTACACTGTCATAGATTTTTTAATGCAATTTTAAAAAAGATTTTATTCATTATTTTCAGAGAGAAGGGCAGAGAGGGAAATGGGAGGGAAGCATCAATGTATGGTTGCCTTTCATCTGCCTCCAGTTGGGGACCTGGCTGGAGGATTGGCTTACAACATGGTTATGAACCCTGACTGGGAGTTGAACCAGTGACCTTTGGGTTTGCAGGCCAGCACCAATTCACTGAGCCACACCAGCCAGGGTTTAGATTATTTGATTATAAGGCATTTCTTTCTGCAATGTTTTCTAGTTTTTCAAGTACAGCTGTTTTACCTCATGGTTAAATTTACTCTGAGTACTTTATTCTTTATAATGAAATTGTAAAGGAGATTGTTTCTTTATTTCTCTATCTGGTAATATAAAAATGCAACTGGTTTCTGGATATTAATTTTGTATCCTGCTACTTTAATGAATTCATTTATAAGTTCTAATAGCTTTTCACTGGAATATTAGGGTTCTCTCTATATAGTATAATGTCATCTTTACACTATGACAGTTTTACTTCTTCCTTTCCAATTTGGATGCCTTTCATTTCTTCATCTTCTCTGATTACTGCACTCTTTATCATTGAGTATGATGTTTGCTGTGGTTTTGTCATACATGGCCTTTGTTTTGTTCAGGTATGTTCTTACTTTGCTGAGATCCTAAATTGATGCTCAATTATGTCAGGTGCTTTTTCTATTTCTATTAATATGATCATATTATTTTATCTTTCATTATTAATTTTTTATTTTATTTTATTATATTGTTGTTATCCTTCATTTTCTAATATGATGTTTCAGTTTAATTGATTTGCAGATATTCAACCAACTTTACATGCGAGGAATAAATTTCACTTGATCATGATGAACAATCTTTTATTGTATTGTTGATTTTGTTTACTAATATTTTGTTGAGAACTTTGTATCAATACCTATCATGAGTATTGGCTTATAATTTTGTCTTTTTCTAGTGTCTACTTTTGGTATTGTGAAATGAATTTGAAAGCTTTCTCTCCTCTTTCATTTTTCTGAAATAATTTGGTAAGAATAGGTATTAATTTTTTCTTTGATTGGTAAAATTCTTTGTTAAGCCATCTGTTCCAGGATGGGAGTTTAAAAATTATTATTACTATTAAAATTATTATTAACACTATTATTAATATTATTAACAATATTAATGCCATTAATATTATTATTTCTATTAATACAAATATTATTATTCATTTGTTACTAATTTGATTTTGTTAGTAGTTATCATTTTCTGATTATCTATTTCTTTCTGATTCAGTTTTAGAAGAGTGTATCTTTCTAGTAATCTATAGATTTCTTCTATGCTGTGATTATGGCAAATGAGCTGTGGGGCAGGTGCTGACCCTTCAGAATAAGTCCCTTTAACAATACTCTGGTGCCAGCTTTGTTTGCCCTTCAGATGTATGGAACTTGTTTGATAAGTCTCCCATGTGGTCTGAAGTTGGATTCTGTGTGTGGTGGGTCAGGAACCTCTTGATAGGGAGTCTGGTGCACTTAGGCCATTGCTTCTGCTGGGCTGGGGGTCACTTGATAGAAGCTACAAAATGATCTGCTGTTGGTTGCCATTGCTCTTGAGCTTGTAGATGTTTGGGAGAGGCTATGCTGCAAATCAAGATCAGCTACAACTTGTTCCAGGCTTCAGACCCTTTTTGGGCACCACAAAGTGAACTGAGGCCAGTTGCTGCTTGTGCCAGGCTTCCGGTTGCTTAGCTGAAGCTACAATACATTCCAGGCCAAGACTGACCTTAGCTTATGCCAGGCTTCAGACCACCTAATGGATTTTACAGTGCAAGTTAAAACTGGCCATTGCTTTTATGGGGGTGTGTGGACCTTTGTGAGGTTTTGGGAAAATGCATAGAGTGAACCAAGGCAGTCTGCTTGTGTAGAGGAGCCACTTTAGCCACTGGAGGAATCTAGTCCAGACAAGTGGGTTTGGTGGTCCAAGGGTCTTAGGGAATTACCATGGCAGAGTGAGCGAACAGTATTAGCAAGATTTATGGACAGCGTAGATGGGAACCCACCTGCTCTTGGCCAGCCGGGTGTAGGAACAACTCAACAAAGGAACAATGGTGCCTGTCATCACTTCAGTCCCTGGAGAAAGTTGCCCCAACCCTTGTCCTTTTTGTCCTCACCCTAAAGTTAGTTGGTTTAGTTTGTTTCCATATGTCCCTGGTGCAGATGCCTCTGTGTTGGAGATTAGAGCAAGTGAATCTGTGAGTGAGTCTGTGGACTGACCCATTAAGAACAGTGTGCCTAGGCCTCCTACAGTGATTTGGTTTTCTCAGATGCAGTCCCCACTGGGTTTCACAGTTGGATGTTATGGGGACTCCTTTTCCTAGCACTGGTTTCCTGGGCTGGGAAGCTCTTCATGAGGCTGACAAGCCTCACTCTTCAGGTAGGATCCCTATAGGTGAATGTGTCTCCTAATTTTTTATCACCACACCATGGGTATGGGACTTGCCTACTACGTGCCTTGGCCCTTCCTTCACATGGCTTCCTTACATCCTTAGTTAAGAGAAGTTCTGTTCAGCTAATTTCCATGTGCTTTTCAGTGATGGTCATCCTATAATTTGGTTGTAATTTTAATGTGATTATGGAAGGAAGGAAGATCACAATATAACTGGTAGGAATCTCAGAAATGCAAGCGGGCTGGCTGGGCTCCCACCGGAGACAGCAGCTGAAGGGATGGAGGTGGGGGCTCCTCCTGAGAAGGGTGGGATCTAGTTCCTCAGCTGGTTGTCCCAGCTATAGCCACACAGTGGAGAGCAGAGCAGCATCCAGCTGAGAAGGGTGGAAAGCTGTGGAGTAAACTAGCCTAGGAGAGCAGTAGAGACAGAGAACTACTACTAGATGACTACAACAAAAATACATTGGCACCCACCTACCCTGAGCTCCAGCAGAGGGAGGGCAGAGAGGACTGGAGACACGTTGGGAGAGTTTGCAGTGTTGGCTTGGAGGAGAGAAGTGGGGAAGTGGCTGTGGGGATCCCAGTGTTGACTCATCGCCCACACCTCCAGCAGACTGTGCTGTGCCAAGTGGCTTCTGTATGAGGGAAGCAATCTGTCCCACCCAATGGTGCCTGAGCCTGGTGCCTGATCACTGTTCTCTGATTTACATCTAAATAAATAAACCTCTCCTGCCCTGCCCTGTCTGAGCATAGATGCAATAGTTGGCACCTGAAGAGGTATTTCCCTCCCAGCAGTGCCTGGGCCTAGTGACTGATTACAAATTCTCTGATTTATGGCTGGGTCAGACAGTCAGCCCCTCATAGTGGCAAGTGAGCCTGGTGGCTGATTGTGGATTTATTGGTTCACAACTGAGTTGGTTTGTCCTGCCCACTGGCCTTTGGGCCTGGTGGCTGGTCATAAACTCATTAGATTACAATTGAATCTTTCAGTCTAGCCCATTGGTTCCTTAGCCTGGCAGCTAATCACAGATTCATTGGATTACAATTGGATCTTGCTGCCTAGCCCTCTGGTGCCTGAGTCTGGTGGATGATCACAGATTCATTGATTTACATCTGAATCTGTCCCACCAGGCTGCACCTGAGCTGGTGGCTGATCCATTGGATTACAACTGAATCTCTTTGTCTAGCCCAGCAGGGCCTGAGTTTGGTAGCTGACTTATTGATTTATAAGTGAATTGGTCTGTCACCCCAAGCGGCATCTGAGCCTGGTAGAGGATAACATATTGATAGGATTAGAACTAAATCAATCCTTTCAGTCTAGCAGTTCCTTAGCCTGTATCTGATCACAGTCTGATTGGATTACAACGGCACCTAAAAATGGGGAGAAAAAGAAACAGTCCATCACCAAAAGAAAAGGAGGAATCCCCAGAAAGATCAATAAGTGGAACAGAGGCAAGCAAACTATCAGATAAAGAATTCAAAATAATGATGATAGAGAAGCTCAATGAGCTCAGTGAGCTCCAGGAAAACTACAAACAACTCCAAGGGAACTACGAAGCACTCCAGGGGAGCTACAAGAAACTTATGGAGAACTACATCAGCATTAAAAAGGACATAGAAACTATCAGTAAGAGCCAGGAGGAAATGGAAGGAGGTGAGCAAGGTGAGCAAATTTACTTACTCCTCCTCTTGACTGAAAGTCACTATAAATATATTTTCTTGATGTAAATATATTTAGTTATTTCAACATTATTTTTTAAAAAGGAAAGATGATAAGTCACTTAAGTTAAAAACTTAGTTTTCTCCCTGGCTGGTGGCACAGTGGATAAGGCCCCAGCCTGTGAACTCAAAGGTCACTGGTTAGAGTACCAGTCAGGGCACATAACCAGGTTGCAAGCAAGGTCTCCAGCCAGGTCCATAGCTGGAGGCAGGTGAAAGACAACCATACATTGATGTTTCTCTCCCTTTCTTCCTCCCTCCCTGCCATTCTTTCTAAAGATAATGAATAAAATCTTTAAAAAAATAAAAATTAAAAAAGCTTACTTTTCTAATTTCTTTCATTATATGATGAGGTCTGTCTGTCCCGAAAATACTGGCTGTGCAAACTTTTAATTACATTGACATTGGCTCAATACTTATGGGACAGACCTCATAGGTAATGAAATATGTTAAATTTGATATAGGTATATCAAATATCTATAGATATATAGATATATCAAATATCTATAGATATATAAAGGTATAAATACCTTTATGAATTTATTGTGCTATTAAGTTGAAATGATCTTAACCTATTTTATCAGCCACCTCCAGGTTATAATGTTATGGTCATAAACTAAAAAAACCAAAACTTAAAATGCATTATTTTATTTATATATTAAGTGTACAAATAATTAATCATTTATAGATTAATAAATCACATCCATCTGTATTTATCATTAGCTTTGGTAGGTTGAGTGTAACATATTGTTGATATTTTCTTCAGATTTTCTTAATGAAAAAATTACTACTCTGGTCTACTTTTAGAAATACATATCTTTAATATTTGTGTGTATGTATGTGATTAGTCATAAAAATCTTTTAGTTTTTGAGGTGAGAATAGAGAGATTTTAGATTGATTTTTTTATTTCTACATTGTTTGAAAGCATTGGATGCAACATTTTATGTTATAGTTCTTAAAACTTCTCTCCCACTCTTCATTTTGTTCTATGTAAATTACCATTTCAGCATCTTATTACTGGTGACCATAAATACTGTATCCCACAACATCCAGATCTCATCCCTTAATGCAAGATGAATATGCTGGCCCAAAAGGTCTGGTAACTAATTTCTATATTTTTCCAATTATAATGAGTACCCTTCAGAATCCTGATATCATGTTTAATCACTTCAAAATTTAATTAATATAAACATGCTTGTCAGCTATGCTAAGAAGTGGGAAAGCTGAGATTTTACCTTACCTACAAAAACACATTAGCCTGCTGCAGATTCATGAGAGCTGGAAAAGAAATGAAACCCCTGTTTTAGAGACAAAAGTCTTTTTCTCATGATAAACCAAAAAGTATATACATTATCCTATGTATTTTAGTTTCTCTCATCCCCAAGTCTCATGAGCCAAGCTGGGTGCCTTCTGATACAGGTTGTAATACAGGAGAGGAATTTCAAATTTAGAGAATCTTTGTCTTTATTATGGACACTAATCAAGCCAGCTGTTGTGTGGTGGGAGACATCATCTCCACACCCCCAGGTTTACAGGCAGCCCTGCCCTTTGCTCCATAGAGAAATACTATCTTTACTTTTCAAGGCCTATTGGAAACCTGCTATTTTTTTTCAGAGGGAGATGACATCTCTATCTCCTGAAGTTACTTTACATGCAGATACTGCTAAAGAACAAAGGGCAGTCCAAATAGGCACAAACATGAGACATCCATGAGAAATTGATTTCCAAAGGTTCTTGGCTGAATTTAGTATGTAGTATGATATGTATTTAATGGTGTTGAGTAGTTCATAGAACCTCACCCAAAACATTTACTAGGAATTAGTCCATAAGGTCCCTGCTTCTTATTTCAATGCCTTCCAAGGGCAGGAACATCTAGTTCATTCATTTTAAGCCATAGTCCTGACTTTTCACTGCAAGGGAAGTAACACAGAAGTTTTGAGTCTATAGGAAAAAGATGGCTTTACCACCAACTAATAACAGTTTAGAGAAAAATTCTCAAATATAGGAAAGAGTTAAAGTATCAAAAAGCCCAATAATATTGCAGATGTCTTATACATTATTTTGGGATAAGATAACATCTGAAGTTTAAGCATAGTTGGCAGAATTCTTGCACCCCTGAAGTTATGTCATGGTTATGTTACATTATATAGCAAAATAGACTTTGCACACATCATTAACATTACTAATCAGTTGACCTTTATAAGGGGGGATTAGCTTGATTATCTAAATGTTAGCAATATAATCATATGAGTTCTTAATGCAGAAGAGAAATCAGAAATTCCAAGCATGAGAATGCTATATAATTGCTGGCTTAAAGATGGAAAAAGCCATGTTAAAACCATGAGAAGGAAATGCATTTTGTCAACAACTACTAGACTTACAAAACCACCTCAAGCCTCAGGTGAATATGATATTTAAATGCTATCATGTGTTTAAAGAAATTTTATTTCATAAGAAATGGAGATCAGTTGGAATATCATAGCACCAACATTTCCTTTCAGAAAGTTCTGGATTATAGCATTGCTGTTTCCACTTGAGGATTCCAGGTTTCAAAGATATATGGTAAAAATAATAATTTTAAAGAACATGTTATATGTATTAAAATTTACTAAATTTCTTATTTCAATGCTTTTAAAATTATTTTGATTATAACTGGAGGAAACTCATTTGTGTGCTATTATATATTTAATACATAATGGATATATTTTAAACAATGGAAAAGTTCATGTACAGATGAGAACAGGTCTGATCTGTCAACATTAATTTTGTTGAGTAAATTAACATAATTAATTAATTAATTCATTAACTGTTCCTTTCCTTCAGGAGTTCATGATCTATGTATGGGGGGGTGGGCGGTTCTCAAACTTCAGCATGTTTCAGAATAACCTGAAAACCTTGGTCAACCACTGATGGCTCAGTTCTTTGCATCACCACTCTCACTCCCTGCCATCTCCCTGGGAGATTATGGCCCATCTGAGATGCATCTTGAGAATTTATATTTCAAGGGCATTTCCAAATGATGCTGATGTTGCAGTTCCAGTGACCTCCCTTGGACAACTACTGCCCTGTGGCATTAAAAAATACTAATAGTGTTACTAGGGATAATTGTAGAGCCCATAAGTGCAAAGGAATGTTAAACATCTTATTATGGTCAATGCAAATTCTTTAATCAAAAACTATTGAGAATTCACATTTAATCATTTGAAAACAATTTAAACACTATTAGTCCTCTTCAATTCCCAAAGTTTATACACACACACACATACACACACAATCAGTTTTGCCTGCAGGTGAGTTAGATTAGTCAAAGATTCAACATGCCTTTGTTGCTTCTCTACATTGCATATTTTCTATTTCATTAATTTCTACTCTTATCTTTATTATTTTCCTTATTGTGTCTTATTTTAATTATTTCACAGCATTTTATACAATTTCTTGAGTTAATTTTTCAACTATTACTTTCTGTCTTGCTTCTTTGCTGATATATACATGTAAGACTATATTGTGTCATCACTGCTTTAAATATTTCCCAAAAGTTAATAACATTTTTATAATCATTCATCACAAATATAAACTTAATTCCTATGTGATTTCCTCTGTGAGCAATAGTTATTCATATCTTATCTGAGTAGTTATTCACTATTATATGTGTCTTCAGTGTCTTCAAGAGGATTTTTCCCAGATTTATGGTAATTTTGGCAATATCTACTCAAAACTATCCAGTCTCTAATATCTTAATTTATTTTAAAGTGTCTAAACATTTATAAATTTATACAATTTATTATAAGGTTTGACAAACAGTTAAGAACAATCATCTGTTACATCAAAGAATCTCTGAATCTCTGCTTAGAGAATTATGTCATTGCCCATAGCATATGAATGAAAAGAAAACTTGAAATCAAAACAATAATTTCATATAAAAATCATTGCAAATAGGAAGAAGCCTAGGCTGAGATTTGTAAGAGCATATATTTCTTAGTTTAAATACTGAAATAATTATACTTCAATACCTAAACTTTATAGTTACCATTGTGTTTTTGTTAACATTTGCCTAGGCTTTACAAATATAGGTTGCTAGTGTAAATATAGTAAATCCTATGGTATTTCAATTAATCTTGTGTCAACATAATTAGCTAACAGGCTGTCTAATACCGTGAAACTACTTCATGTTTACAATGATTTTGGTGTTCTGTCTCATCCTTTTACCATCTGATTTACAGTCATGGGCTATAATACTTGTCATTTTCATGCAAGGAAGAGGAATTATTGCAAATGTATTTATTCATTAACAATAAAACAATTTATTTATTTTCACAGTAACAACAACCAAATAGTCGAATAAAGAAATGCATCAATATCAGTCTTTTATTGTTAGCATAAATGAAATTTGTTACTCTAGCCAATTCTAGTTTTAGAGGAATTTAACACTTTTCTCATAAAGAATATTTCAAACAAATGTATTTTCTCTTGGCCCAATGAATTAAGCTACAGTTTTCACATTGTGAAGTATGGTCCTATAGGGTTTTATGTGGAGAAATCATAGTATTTTTTACTATGATACAACATCATTAAAGATATTAGACTTTTGAAAACCAAACAATTAAGGCTTAAGAAATGACTCTAGAATAAATTTTAAAAAGCATAGTCATTATTTTTTTTTAATTTTATATTTTTCCATTACCATTTACCCCTATAGACCCTCCTTCTTCCCCCTCAATTGCCACACTGTTGTCCACGTCCATGAGTCCTTTTCCTATTTTATCAATGTTTCTACTTTTTAACCACACTCCCCCATAGCTGTCATTCTGCACTCGTTCTATGAGTCTGTCTCTAATTTACTTTTTAGTTCACTTTGTTCATTAGATTCCACATATGAGTGAAATCCCTAATATACATTCAATACTATACATTTTATACTACATACTTCTTTTGCTGAAACCCACTAGTCTTGATAAGTTGTCTATTTATTTTTATTTATTTCAAATATCTTTAAATTCTTCCTGAGAATTCTTTATTGCCCCACTTAGAAGTGTTATTTAGAAATGTGTTGTTAAATCTCTAAATATATTGAGGTTTTATGACTATATTTTTTTATTGTGGATCTAGTGTAATTCCACTGTGGGCTGAGAATAGATTTTATATGCTTTCTAGTTTTTTATATTTATTAAGGTGTATTTTATGCACCAGAATGTTATCTCCTTTGAATGATTCATGAAAGCTACAGAAGAATGTGTGTTCTGTTGTTAAATGAAGTGTTCCATAAATGTTAATTCAATCATATGGATTGATGGTGCTCTGTTTATTTCAACTATAGTTTCTACTGATTTTTATGCCTGTAGAATTTTTCAACTACTTAAATAGAGGTATTAAAATCTCCAACTATAACATGGTTTTGTGAATTTCCCTTACAATTTTATCAGTATTTGTCTCATGTATTTTGATTCTCTGATATTAGCTATGTACATGTTACAGAAGCCTTTAGCAATATGTAAACTTTATCCCTGATAATTTCTCTTGGTTTAAAATGTACTTCTCTAGTTTTAGCATGGTATACTTCTCTCATTTCTTTTACTTTTAACCTACATGTATCTTTGTATTAAAAGTTGACTTCTTGTAGCAAACAAAAAACTAGATTTTATTTTGTTAACTTTTTCACTCACAGTATCTTTTCTTTTTAAAGATTTTATTTATTATTTTGTTTTTAGAGAAGAGGAAGGGAGATAGGCAGAGATGGAAAGAGATATCAGTGTATGGTTGCCTTTCACCTGCCTCCAGCTACAGAGCTGGCTGGAGACCTAGCTTGCAACCTGGTTATGTGCCCTGGCTGGGGATCGAACCAGCGACCTTTGGGTTTGCAGGCTGGCACCTTATCCACTGTGCCACCAGCCAGGGCCACAGTATCTTTTAATTGTTCTAATAGATTATCAACACTTAATGTAATTATTGATATAGTCACAATAATATCCACCATGTTTGTGACACTTCTCATTGGAGTAATTCTTCATTTCCCCCCTATCTTTATCTCTTATTTTTGTTTTATTTGTTCATTGTATATAATGCCATTTTATCTCCTTTCTTATCATACATATTATCCTTTCTTAAAAAAATATCTTTATTCAGGTTGCAAGCCAGGTTTCCAGCCAGGTCCGTAGCTAAACTCAGGTGAAAGGCAGCAAATACAGTGATGTTTCTTTCTCTCTGCCTCTCCCCCTTCCCCTCTCTCTAAAAATAATAAATAAACTATTTAAAAATAAAACAAAATAAAATAAAATATCTTTACTGATTGCATAAGAGTTTGCAATATATAGTTACATCTAATTTAAGTTCACTTTTAAATAACATTATATGACTTACTGGGTAGCACTGTGTCATATAACAGTATTCTGAAATGTTTCCTCCCATAGATAGCATTGCTGTCATTTATTTCACTTAGATAGAGTTGCTTATGCTATAATAATGAAAAACATTGTTACTATTATTGCATCAAATAAAGTTATTTAATCAATTAATTAAGAATAAGACAAAAAATATTTCATTCTGGCACTTTCTTCATGTATCTCTAAGATTTAGCCTATATTATTTGTTTTTTAATGCAGAAACTATTTTCACATTTCCTGCAGGGTAGGTCTGGTGATAAATTTCCTTCATTTTGCTTATTGATTAAGTTTTGTGTCTCTCCTTATTCCTTTAAGGATAATTTTACTAAATGCATAATTCTAGGCTGACTTTTCTTATCTTGCCTTGTTGTTTTTTATTGGTGCTCTGTATTTCACTTCACTCTCTTGCTTGTATGGTTTCGGATAAGGAATCTGATACAATTCTTATCATTTTTCCTTTATAGTTAGTATAATTTTTTTCTAGTTCAAGCTTTACTCTTTGTTTTTGGTTTCCCACAGTTAGATAGCATATATCTAGATGTAATTTTATTGGCATTCTGGCTGTTTTGTGTTCCCTGAATTTTCTGGATCAGTAGTTTGGTGTCTTCCATTAATTTTGGAAAATTCTTAGCCATATTAACTCCAAATTCTTTTCCCTATTTCTTTCTCTTTTGGTTATTCTGATTAAAGTATGTTAACTATTTTGTCATTATCCTATAGCTTTTAGACATTCTTTTCCTTTTCTGTCCATTTTTTTTCCTTTTGGTTTGGCACCTTCTTATTGACATATCTTCAAACTCACTGATATTTTTTCCTTAGTTATGCCTAGACTGCTAATAAAGTTAATAAAATTTTCAATTTCTGTTCAGGGGTTTTGACTTTTAGTATTTCCTGTTGATTCTTTCTTAGAATTTTCATCTCCTTGCTTACATTGCCCATCTGTTTCTGCATGTGTCTACTTTTTTTCCATTATGTTTTGATATATTAATCATTATTATTTTAAATATCCTATTTAATAATTTCTAAATACCTATCATATATGAATCTGGTTCTGACTCTTGCTATATCTTTTCAAACTGAGGTTCTTCTTTCCTCTTAGGGTAACTTGTAATATTTATTGAAAGATGGACCAAACATGGAAGGCAGAGATTATTTTCATTCATTCTTTCATTTTTAATTCTTCACAGTTCTCATTGTTTTCCCTGAGAACTATTTCTTCCATACAGCCTGTCTTGCAGTCCTTTAAACTGTATCCATTGTTTCTATACTGGTGCTTTGTTGATGTGGTATAAGATATGGGGTGGGGGGAGTGTTATATAATGTTATGATTAAGTCTCTTGATTTTTAGTGGGCCTGAGTTCTAGAGTTATGATCTTCAAGATGTTTCTTAGCACTTTTGTTTTCTTCATAGATTAAATAGTAAAGCTAAACAAGGCTGGAGTTGTCTAGTTACTTTTCCCCACATCTATGAAGCTCTAGTAATTTTATTTTTCTTGAAAATTAGGAGTTTGTTAATGAGAACACTCTGTGAATATATCAAAATAATTGGTTTTCCTATCCCACTGCTTTACACAATAGGTCATTTTCTTGGCTCCCGATGGAGTTCCCGGATATAAAACTTACAAAAGTATGGGATCCCCCTTAAACTGTGGCCTCAAGAGTTTTTTTTTTTTTTTTTTTTTTTAATTTCAAGTTAATCTACACTTGTCCTGCAGTAATTCATCAAAATAATTATAAAAGTTTTCCTACCATGGTACGAATATCAGCTTTTGCTTCAGATAAGCTGATCTTAGTAGATATTCTTTCTATTTTGCAGTCTCTTTTATAAAAATATTTTTTATTGTTGTTCAATTAAAGTTGTCCCACTTTTCCCCCAATTGGTCTCCCCTACTCTGCCCAACCTTCCAATACCATGGTTAATCCCCACCCTGTTGTTCATGTCCATAGGTCCTTTACACTTGTTCCTTGGCAAATCCTTCCTCTTATTTTCTGTTATTTCTCTCCCCTCCCCACTCTGGTCACTGTCAGTTTGTTTCTCATTTCCATGTCACTGGTTTTATTTCACTCATCTGTTTGTTTTTGTTCATTAGATTTTACTTACAGTTGAGATAAAATGGTGTTTGTCTTTTATTGCCTGGCTTATTTCACTTAGCATAATACTCTCCAGTTCCATCCATGCTGTCAAGAAGGGTAGGAGTGAGTTCCTTCTTCTTTCTGCTGTATAGTATTCCATTATGTAACTGTACCAAAGTTTTTGATCCACTCATTTAGTGATGGGCACTTCGGCTCTTGGTTGTTGCAAATAACACTGCTATAAATGTAGGGGTGCATAGGTTCTTTTGAATTGGCGTTTCAGGATTCATAGAGTATAATCCCAGCAATGGAATCACTGGATCGAAAATTAGTTCCATGTTCAGTTTTTTGAGAAAATTCCATACCATTTTCCATAGTGCCTATACCAGTCTGCATTCCCACCAACATTGCACTAGGGTTCCCTTTTCTCCACATCCTCACCAGAACTTGTTTGTTGATTTATTAATGTTGACCATTCTGACAGATGTGAGGTGGTATTTCATTGTGGTTTTAATTTGCATTTTTCTGATGGCTAGTGATGTTGAGCATCCTTTCATATATATCTATTGGCCCTCTGTATGTTCTTCATAGAGAGTGTCTGTTCAGGTTCTTTGCCCATTCATTTTGTAGTCTCTTTAGATTTCAAGATAGGGATTGCCCTGTGACCTTAGTTCTCTGATGAATATAGAAAAAGCAATTGAATTTCACTTTATTCAGCTATTTTCTTGTTATAAAAATAGTAGTAATGTTTTTAAACCTTTTACATGTCATATCAGAAGCCAGGAATCTACTTGTTTACCAACTGTTTTTCTTTAAGTTCAAACTTTGATTCTTCATCTTCTTTATGAAGAACTATTGATTCATAAATGTATTTTTATGTAAAATTTAGCTATAACAATAACTATACAGTTTATAAAATTTAACTATACGATAACTATACAGTTTATAAAAATCATTAAGTTAGAACTATGTTATCCCATTACATTCTCACAATATATAATAAAAATGAATGTAATTTTTTATACCCATTCTATCTATTCTACACATTTCTGCTCTACATCTATAGTCAATTCATCACTTTATTTTTTCATTATTTTCTCTCTAGTCTGTTGTCATCAGTCAAATAAGTTCAGAACAGTTCATGAACTCTTTACTACTGTAACATATATTTCCTTACTTTTTCAAGGAACTTTCTCTTTATCTTCAAAATAAATAAAATCAAATGTAAACTAAGAAAATTCATTATTTGATTTCCTTACATGTCCAAACTTTCCTGTTTATCCTCAACATGAACTATCAATTCTATAGTATTCACTGTTTCTCAAACATGCTCTATCCTTTTCTACATCTAATAGGTGATATTTCTGCATTTATTATAAGCCCTCATGGCTCCTTCTAAAATACTTTAGCTCTATCTTAACTTACCTATACAATGCTATTTAAATAACCACTTTAATTTCATTAAAAGTGAATATAATTCAGTCATTTTCATATTCAAAATTCTTTGAATATGAAAATATCTTCTCATGATCTCAAAAACAAAAATCCTAATTCCTTACCTGGCCTAGGAGGTCCTCTTTATAGAGGTTTACTATTTTTACCTTCATTATGTTTTTTATTATGTTTCAAAATAATTTCACAGCAGTTTCATTGATCTCTTTAAGGTTCTCAAGTAAAGCAAGGTGTTTTTATTATAGGGACATTGAAGTTACTCTTTGTCTGGTTGGCAAGCTGGTCCCATGCTGTTCTCCTAGGGCAGGTCTTTCATATCACTTTACTCCTCGTATTTTTTCATTGTCTTATCAAAAGTCAACTCCTAAAAGAAGCTTGTTTTTACAACTCTTCTAAAATAGATTCTGCCATCTTCTGTCTCCTTTTTCAAGTCAGGCTTGACATTTTTCTATCTTCTCACCTGCAATTTTTTTCTTGATAAATCTTTTTGATCCTATTAATTGATATCATGTTATTTGTTGTTTATTTAACCTTATATTACTGTGCCCATATTTTACCAAAGCTTTATGAGGACTGGATTTCTCCTGTTTTATGTCTCTTATATCCACAACTAATTTAAAAATGCATTTTAAAGGAAAGAAGATAAACCCTATACATATCCAAATTCCTATCATTTGTCTTGCCTGATTAAAATGCTGATGCGTGAAGCCTTCTCTACCTAATTTACATAAGTTAATATTGCTTATTTTATCTCCTATATGAGTTATAATTATAATTTATCATGGACTGATCACATTAAGTCTACTTTTTCCATTCTTGTCAATCTTCCCACCAAAGCCCATGATCCATTTTATACACCATACTCATGCCTTAATCACATGCAGATATACAATGATCTGTCTCAAAACTATTGGCCACACAAACTGTTTTAATTATATTGACATTAGCTTGATGTTTTCTGAACAGACCCATCTACATGCTTTCTTCTGTCCCTACGTCTCACTTTTCCACAACTCCTGTGAATCTTTCTTTTCATCCCCAGATTACAGTCCTTGCCAGGCATCTTCCTTTGATTGTAATCTTTTGCTTAATGATGCGTTCTCTTTTTTGGCATAATTGATGATCAGATTTTTCCTGAGACTCATGTTACTCTGTGGCTCTCTCAAGTGCTGTGTATATGATCCCAGAGCCTTTGTACACTTGGCCTTTATCACTCCTCCCTCCCTTTTTCAGCAGTGTTGAATCTCTTGATATTAGATTATATTATCTTATACCATTCATTATTGTAGCCATCTATAAACCCACTATTCACCTGCCTTAATTTTTCAGTGATTTAGGTTCTAGTTCACTATCATGTTGTCCAACCCTAATTCTATTCTAAAGTTTTAGTGACTTATATACAGAAACCCATATCAAACATCCTACAAAAAAAATGGCCTCTTCCTCAAAATCATCTTCTCTTAGTTAATCTCCATCAACCTCAGACATTGTCTCCCATGGTCATAGCCTAAGCCTAGTCTTGCCAGCAACTGCAACCTCTGCATAATCTTGATTCCAAGCATGTCCTCTTCTATATGATTGCACCTCATTGTTTCTTAGAAACAAAAGGACAAACATTTATTATCTCTAGAAATGCTAGAGATTACAAAACACTGTTAAGAAAATGAAGGATGCCTTTAATGGGTTTGCTAGTAAACTGGACACAGCTGAGGAAAGAATCTCTGATTTAGAGATTATAGAAACAGAATCTTCAAAAACCAATGAGCAAAGGAACAAAGATTGAGAAAGCAGACAGAATATCCAAGGACTGTGGGATAAGTACAAAAGGAATAACGTACGTATGATGGGAATACCAAAAGGAGAAGGAGAGTAAGGAATGAAAATACATGAAACAAGAATGACTGAGAATTTCCCTAAGTCAATGTCAGAAACTAAACCATAGATCCAGGGAGCTCGGAGATCACCAAGCAAAATCAGTGCCAAAAGTATGTTTCAAACTACAGAAAATGTAAAGATAAGAAAAAAATATCCTGAAAGAAGCCATCTGACAAAAAATAAATTTTAAAATTCTGCAGGCAAATCTGATATGACATCCAAGCTTGAATGAAAAATTTCAAATGAGATATCTTTTGCTCTTAAAATATTTTATTGTGTTCTGTATTATTGGGGGATTTCCCTAATTTCAAATAAGATACTTTTATTCTTAGAAGCTCTTATTATGTTCCATGTTGTTCAGGGATTTCTCTAATTCTCAAGCTGTGTTAGAGTGAAACTGTGTTCTGGGATGTTGTGTTGTATGGGGATTACCTGCATCTTGATGTTACCACCTTTTCTTAAGAGGGGCCAAAGCATATAATTCACTTAAGAGTATTGGTTCCTTAGTGAATCCTTCAGAACTTTATTTGGGCCTTTAACATTTTTCTCTTTTCTGAACTAGTTTCTAGGTGTTGCATCTAAACTAAGTAGGGTTTAAGTCCCTGAATTATATATGAAGATTTACTGGAGACACAAAGCATATGGTGCTTGTTTACAATGGATATAGTATGTACTGGATATACAGTACATACATTTAAGATGGACAATATAAAATAGTAAGACCATGATTTACCTACCTGCTAATTCTAATTTAGAGTCATGGGGGCTGGAGCCTCCCCAAAGCTGAGTGTGAAAGGTAGAAGCCCCCCTGAAAAAATACACTTCCATCTCAGAGTGCATCACACCACACACACTGTGACGGGCAATTCAGACACCCTGGTTTACCTTGCTCTGCACAGCTGTGGAATGAGGAGAGAACTAGAGTCCCCAGAGAAAACCCACACAGAATGGGGGAGACTTGTAAATTCACACAGACAGTGGATCATTTAATTTTTTTCATTCTCATTGAAGTTATAACAAAATGATGTTTAATGGACATCATAATTTGAGGACCTGCTGTAGCATTCTCTCAATTTTGCTGTGAACCTAAAACTGCTATAAAAAATAGTCTTCATTTTTAAAAGATGTTTTATCCTAGTTAGAAGAATATAGGTTCTTTTATCTATTTCAGTGGCTGTTAGATTAAGATAAAATATTTTATTTTATATTTCTAGTTGCACAAATAGGTAACATTACAGATAAGGAATTTTGAGATCAGTGGAGGAGTACTATATAGATTTAACTCCAAGTTAGTTAACTCCCCAATCTAAAAGGGGAACTCTAAAATTTAATTTCTGTAATGTGTGGGAGGTCAGAATAGGAAGTTAACTTCCTCTTCCAAAATCCTTGAATTATTAACTAATCATCTTGGGTACATTTGTGGAAAAATTGGACCAACTAAACCATTAAATAAAATGCAGGCTGAGGTGAATTATTGCTAAACCTTTGTTTCCTCCAGCTGCAGTCACACAGCTCTGTCTTCTGCACCATTGATTTTGCAAAAATGACATAAAGTGTTGAAAGGCATGGATCAGTTCTGAGCACACATTTTATTTTGTTTTTATTTTTTTTCTCGTTTAAGTTTTTGTTTCCTCAGTCTACTAGTTATAGACTTGCAATTACATTTTGCAGAAGTGTTGGAGTGGAAAACAGTGGATATTTCCAATATGTCATTCTCCAGAAACAAACTTGTTTTTTATCTGGATTCCAATAATTACTGTTTTCTTACCAGTCTTACCATTGCATATCATTTAGAAAGTTTCTGGAGGTTTTGATTCAAAAGTTCAATTCTGTGTGTCAAATTTGACTTACTATTTTAAGCTTATGGTGGGCAGAGGAATTTTAGATTTGATTAGACCATAATATTTCTTCCAGGTCCTCTCCAAACTAACTATTCAGAACCTGATTTTCCTGTTGTATTATTCTGATTATTTCTCATAATCTTGGTATGCAGAATTTTCAAGAAACTGCTCAATCCTAATATTTATTGGGCAGTGCAGCTTGCTTCACCTTGCCAAGACTAAGCAAAATCCTTATGCCTATAAAGAGGTTTGGAGCAAAACCAACATTAGGATGCAGTAGGAAAAAGAAAAAAGTTAGCATTTCCAGCTTCAATTTTCTTTTTCTGACTCCAAAGGATTATAATCTGTTCCAATTAATGCAGTGAACATCTACTCTTTTTGCAAACATATATATTTTTTAAATTTTGTAATCATTTCTTTTTTTTACAATTTAGAGAGAGGGGAAGGGAGAGAGACAGAGAGGGGAAGGAACATCAATGTATGGTTGCCTTTCACCTGCCTCCAGCCACTGACCTGGCTGGAGACCTGGCTTGCAGCCTGGTTATGGGCACTGGTTGGGAATCAAACCAGTGATCTTTGGGTTTGTAGGCCAATGCCTATCCACCGTGCCACCAGCCAGAGCCTACAAACATATTTTTAAATAGATAAAATAGAGAAGGAAAAATAGCAACTTGCTGGAGGGTGACTCACAAGTACATTGCTGAGGTTTAGACAGCCAGCTGGAACCCAGGAAATTGTGTGCTCTACACCTGAAACATCTGTAGTTTTAGTTGCAACAACTTTTGGCTGGTGGTGGAATGGGGGAAAAGACACACTAAAATGGCCTGGTGAGAAACAAAAGGGCTTGGTAACAATGCTGAACAGCTTTTGCTTTCAATATCTTCATTTACCCTTACTCATTTTTAGACAACTGAAATACAGAAAATCCTTGAAAATTACTACATTTATGCATATTTTAGCATATTTGAAACCTAAAACAGGTAAAACTTATCATCTCTTTAAATGGCTACACAACTAATTTTCACAAATGAAGTATGTGACTTTCCAAAAGCAAGAATCACTTCTAACTCCCTTTTTAGCCCAGCTTCTTTAATCAGGCAATCACTGAGATCATTCATTGAATGAATATACAGTAAAATGTAATAAGGTCCCACAGGACATACATACTTAACAAGTGTTGATTCTTTTAATCTGTCTGGTAGTCTCTTATAGAATAAATTCTTTAAAGATTGTTTCTACATGTTTCCCTGACTTACACATTAATAGACTCATAATAACTCTTAAAATGTTTGCATGATGAAACAGTTACATCTACACCACAGTCATGAAATTCACATAGCATATGAATTCTGAGATAGAATGTTTAGGAGTTACTAAGAAGAGGATATTTAGTAGGCCAGTATATTTTCATTTATTTTCTTTCTGCCATTTTCTATAAAATGCTAACACCAATGCCTATATCACATAGCCATTACATAGTATTAATTGTAATATATATATGAGACATTTACAACATGTCTGAAAAATATCAATCACTTGATGGATATAATCTTGGCTACTGTTATTACTAGTAAGTAGCATGTAACATAAAAGTTCAGAATGCAAATTCTGAAGTCAGGCTTCTTTTAGTTAAAACCTGAATGCCACCACTTACCAACTGGTTAAGTGGACGGACAAGTAAGAAAATTCTCTCAATTCTTTCTTTCTTTATTTTTTATCTCAAGGACATTTCCTCAAATTAATTCTTACATACATTAAAGTTTTTATAATCTTCTTAAAGAAAAATATATTAAACTAATTTCTTTGCTTTTTATTTTTTATTGTATTTTCTTCATTACTATTTAGTCCCCTACCCCACAACCAAAATCACAACACTATTGTCCATGTCCATGAGTACATTTTTTTAAAATTTACAATCCCACCATCTCCTACCCTCCCCTCTATCTGTCATTCTGCTCTCTGAGTCTGTTTCTTGCTTGTTAGTTCAGTTTGTTCATTAGGTTTCACAGATGAGTGAAATCATTTGGTATTTGTCTTCCTCTGACTGATTTATTTCACTTAGAATAATGTTCTCCAGGTCCATCCACATTGTTGCAAAGGGTAAATTTCCCTCTTTTTTATGACCAAGTAGTATCCCATTGTATAAATATCCCATAGTTATTTTATCCATTCATCTACAATTGCCTTATCTTGGCAATTGTAAATAATGCTTAAGTTAACATGGGGGTGCTTATGTCCTTTCAAATTAGTGTTTAGTGTTCCTTCATATACATGCCCAGGAGTGGGATCACTGGGTCAAAAGGCAACTCCATTTTGAATTTTTGGGGTATCTCTATATCACTTTCCATACTGAATGCACCAATCTACATTCCCAGCAATAATGCAAAAGGGTTCCCCTTTCTCCACATCCTCACCAGAACTTGTTTGTTGATTTAATAATGATGGCCATTCTGACAGGTGTGAGATGATGTCTCACTGTGGATTTAATTTACATTTCTCTTGTGTTAGACCTGCAACCATAAAAATTGTAAAAGAAAACATAGGCAGCAAAATCTCTGACATAGCTTATAGTGATATTTTATAAGATATATCTCCTTAGGCAAGGGAAACAAAAGAAAAAATAAAGAAATGGGACTACATTAAACTAAAAAAGTTTTGCACAGCAAAAAAACAAAAACAAAAACAAACAAACAAACACATTAACAAAATAAAAACCCACAGAATGAGAGAACACATTTGATGATCTATCTGATAAGGGGTTAATAACCAAAATTTATAAATAAGTTATACACCCCAAAAAAATACACCCCAAATAAAAATGTGCAAAGGACCTGAATTATTACTTCTCCAAAGAGGACATACAGATGACCAATTTACATGAAAAGATGCTCAATGTCACTACACACAATTAAGAAAATTCAATTAAGATAATTTTCTTGATGAAATAATTTTCTTGGAATTTTATATGGTTAGTAATATACTGATTTTAGAGTTTTGGATATGAAGATACAATTACGTAATTAACAGCTGGTCAAAAATATAATGTTAAATTCAGAATAATCAACAAGAATAATAGGTCATGCCAAATAATAAGAAAAAGGATCTGATTGACCTTGTGGTTAGCAAAAATCTTGATAAACAAAAATATGTTTTGTTTGTCAAGCAGAAAGGTTTGGGGTTATTAAAAGATAATCATAAATACTTTTCCTTATGCTAGTTGTTTTTATTTTAAACTAATCGTACATTGTGTACCTTTGAGATAAATTGAGCAAGAAACCTGCATTGGGGGAATCATAATTACTTTCAATTGAGTTGTAGCTTCTAGGTATTTGTTTTAATAACCAGACAGCCAAGTTGTGTATGTGGCTTCCTTGAGACCTAGAATATTTGTGAATCTCAGAGGTATAATTAAGATCCAGTTATCAAATATGAGTACTAACTGAATTAAAATAAGGAAAAAGAATAAAAATATTCAATTCCCCAGCCAGGGCACATAACCAGGTTGCAAGCCAGGTCTCCAGCCAGGTCCATGATTGGAAGCAGGGGAAAGACAACCATACATTGATGTTTCTCTCCCTCTCTGCCTCTCTTCTTTCCTCTCTTTCTAAAAATAATAAATAAACTTTTTTAAAAAAAGAATAATAATTATTATTATTTAAGTGTTTACTATGTACCAGTGACCATGGGAAGAATAATTTGCCTTAGATAATTGAATTCCAACAAAAAATAATCCGAGGTAGATATCAGTTTATCCATTATGGTAATAATCCCTTTCTGCATAACAAACTTCCCCAATATTTGTTACCTACAAAACTCAATAAGGTTGATATGGAGCCTTTGCTTCAGATTTTCTCACAGGCAACACTCCAGGGCTGTGGTCAAATCAAGTCTCTATGTGGGAAAGGTTCAGTTATGTACATGGTTGTGAGATAGTCAATTCTTCATGGCTATTGGACCAAGGGCCTGAGTTTCTCACTGATCAATGGTTGACAGCCACACGAACCTCCTTAATGTACTGCCTTGACTTCATTAGAAAAGAAAGGTAAGCAAAAGAGCAAGGAAGAGTGGTTAACAAGAAAAAAATATCAGTATGTTATAAATTAATCTTGTGACATCCTGTCAAGTTCATTGCATTATTTTTGTTAGAAGTAAGTGGATAGGTCAAGCACACATGGAAAGGTATGAATAGTGTTTTATGACTATCATTGTAAACCTTTTTCAGAAGCTGCCTAGCAAGCAAATCCATGGCTTATATAATAGATGAAGGAGAGCCCCGCGCAGCTGACATAGTCTTCTTGGCAGAACTCTTACTGAGATCTGGGGACCCTTCTCTCTCTGGGGCACAATGGCAACTCTTAAGGAAAAATTGATTGCACCAGTTGCAGAAGAAGAGGCAGGGGCCCCAAACAATAAGATCACTGTCGTAGGTGTTGGACAAGTTGGTATGGCGTGTGCCATCAGCATTCTGGGAAAGTCTCTGGCTGATGAGCTTGCACTTGTGGATGTTTTGGAAGATAAACTCAAAGGAGAAATGATGGATCTGCAGCATGGAAGCTTATTTCTTCAGACACCTAAAATTGTGGCAGATAAAGATTATTCTGTGACCGCCAACTCAAAGATTGTGGTGGTGACCGCAGGAGTTCGCCAGCAAGAGGGAGAGAGTCGTCTCAACCTGGTGCAGAGGAATGTCAATGTGTTCAAGTTCATTGTTCCTCAGATCGTCAAGTACAGCCCTGATTGCATCATCATTGTGGTTTCTAACCCAGTGGATATTCTCACATATGTTACCTGGAAACTAAGTGGATTGCCCAAGCACCGTGTGATTGGAAGTGGGTGTAACCTGGACTCTGCGAGGTTTTGCTACCTTATGGCTGAAAAACTTGGCATTCATCCCAGCAGCTGCCACGGATGGATTTTGGGAGAACACGGCGACTCAAGTGTGGCTGTGTGGAGTGGAGTGAATGTGGCAGGCGTTTCTCTCCAGGAACTGAATCCAGAAATGGGAACAGACAACGATAGTGAAAATTGGAAGGAAGTGCATAAGATGGTGGTTGAAAGTGCCTATGAAATTATCAAGCTAAAAGGGTACACTAACTGGGCTATTGGATTAAGTGTGGCTGATCTCATTGAGTCCATATTGAAGAATTTATCCAGGATTCATCCAGTGTCAACAATGGTGAAGGGGATGTACGGCATTGAGAATGAAGTTTTCCTGAGCCTTCCGTGCCTCCTGAACTCGCGGGGGTTAACCAGTGTCATCAACCAGAAACTGAAGGATGATGAGGTTGCTCAACTCAAGAAAAGCGCGGATACCCTGTGGAACATCCAGAAGGACCTCAAAGACCTGTGACTTCAGGCTTCTAGGCTGTAGAAATTTAAAAGCGACTACATGATTAACCATGAGCCTTTAGTTTCCATTCATGTGAATGGATCATAGTTTGCTTTTATCTTCCTACATCTGTGAATCTGGGCCTACAGTATCAAAGCCCATGTTTAGTTTAATGCTTGCAATAGAAGCCCTTGAACAAATAAAATTCACTGTCGTAGTGTGAAAAAAAAAAAAAAAAAAATAGATGAAGGAACTGGAGCCTCATTTGGGTAATTTTTGTCCTGTATCGCTTAAGTATTAAGTGTTTAAGTATCTGAATCTATATTCTAAATTGTGAAACTGACCTTCCATTGATCAACCAGCCACCAAGTAAAGGTCAAATCAAATACACCTCTCACAAATGATTTAATGGCAGGAATTTCAGAAGAAGGCCCAAGAGGAATCACCTGGAATATGTCTCCCTCCCAGACAATGATTTCACTGGCAGAACTAGTCTGATGTAACTATTTTGTAACTCTGGAATCTTTTGAATTCTTACGTCTTTGAGAAAAGACTTGAATAGTAAATTTCAGTTAGTTTCAGTCAAATTCAGTTCCTGGCACTGTAGCAGCTGATCATCCTCCACTCCCCTGATCTTGTCATTCAGTCATGCAAAGTTCACAAGAGCTCACACTCAGCTCATGAAAGTCAAGGAACACAACAACTACCTTGTCCTCCCAAAACTGAAGAGCTGTGCTGTTATTGCTGTTTGCTGCTTCTAACCTGAGAGGTACAGACAATGATGTAGGCAGGTATTAGTCTTGCAACATGCCCACTTGTCACAATCATTTATCCCTCTTGCTGGTGTGACCCCCAGGGCATTTAAAGGCCTGTTACTCTTTTCCTTCATGTTCATTTTTCTTTTCTTACCCTGTTTTGGATCCATACATTAAACATTAGGGCATTTCAAAAGTGACTACATGTGCAGGAAAAATTAAAAATTTGATAGTGCATGACTGGGGAAAGTTATATCAAATAATACCTGAGATGATCTTAAATTTATGCTTCAGATAAACCCTTATCACACAGATAACATGCAGACACAAACACACACATGTTAAAAAAACTAAAAATAATAAGACTCAGTAATCCCTGGGAAAGAGACAGAATCTTATTCCAAGAGCTAGCATATTATTAGAGTAAATGTCCACTTTTCAACAGCAACAACAGGAATTACAAGCTTTTCAACCAAGCAAAGAAGTATGGCTCATTCAAAGAAATTTTTAAATTTTAAAAATCTGTTTTTAAAAAGGACACCATGACAGATATATTACACTAAGATTTTTAAAAATTGGCTTAAAGATGCTCAAAAAACTAAAGCAGATGTAGAGCAAAATAAAGTAAATAGTGTATGAGCAAAATGGAAATGTTAATAAAGAGAGGTAGAACCTAAAATTAAAAACAAAAATTCTGGAACTAAAACCTACAATAACTAAAATAAATAATTTACTCGAGGGAATCAAAAGCAGGTATAAGGAGGTGAAATAAACACAGTGAACTTTAAGATAGGATAATGGCAATTATTGCATATAAAAAAGAAAGAAAAATTATTTTTAAAAAGTGAATGGCATATACAGGATCTATAAGACACCATTTAGTATTGTGGGAGTCTCAGGAGAAGAAAGAGATAAAGGAGTAGAAGAAATACTTGTTAAATAATGCATCAGAAAACTCATGAATATAAATATCCAAAAAGCTCATCAAACTCTAAATAAGATAAATCAAGCTACTCACACTAAGACATATTATAACTAACTGTTGAAAGGCAAAGTTAAGATAAAATCTTATAAACAAGAAGAAATAAGTGACTCAAAGTATACAAGGAATCTTAAATAAAATTATCAGTAGATTTCTCATCAAAAAATTTGAAAGTCAGAAGGCAATGGTCTAATAAGTCCTAAGTGCTAAAAATAAACAAATAAAATTTAAAAAAGAAAGAAAGATATAATCAAGAATGTTATCATATCTGGCAAAACTATTTCTTAAGTATGAAGGATAAATTTTTAAATTTCCTGTAAATAAAAGCTGAGAAAATTTGTTACTGGTAGACCACCCTTGAAAGGAATTTGAAAGGGAGTTCTTCAGGTTGAAGTGAAAAGAAATTAGAGAGCCACTCAAAACTTATAAAGAAATAATGAGTTTAGTAAATATAATTATATGGGCACTAATAAAGGATCATATCATTGTAATAATGTTTTTTAGCTCCAGTTTTTGTTCTTCATGTGATTTAAGAGCCAAATATATTTTTAAAAATATTAGTGTGAAGCTAGCATTATGGTAATTTTGGTTTTTAACTTTATATTTTTTTACATAATTTAAGGAACTAATGCATTTAGATGAATTATTATTCTATAATTTTGGCACTCAAGTCATAAAGATGTAATTTTGTGACATCAATAACTGAAAAAGGTGAAGACAGAGCATTAAGAGCACTAGAGTTGCCACATGTTACCAGATTTAACATGAGTTACAAATATAAGTTAGATTATTATGACTTTAGGATGTTAACTGTAATACCAATTGTATAAAAATAGAATATAGCTACAGAATGTACATAAGAGTAAATGATAAAATAATTTATATGCATATGTACAGTCACCTAATCACAGAAAAAGACAGTAATATAGGAGATAAAAAACAAAGCATCTATAAGACATTGAAAAATAGCAAAATGACAGAAATAAATTTATTTTTATCAAAAATTATTTCATCTATAAATGAATTAAATTCTCCAATCAAAGGTAGATATTAGCAAAATAGATAAGAAAAACAAATAATACAGGTGTATGCTGTCAATAAGAAACTCTACTTAGATAAAAAGACAAATGAAAAGTTAAAAGACTGAAAAGTAGCCCTGGCTGGTAGCACAGTGGTTAAGGCGCCGGCCTGCAAACCCAAAGGTCGCAGGTTCGATTCCCAGCGAGGGCAACATAACTAGGTTGCAAGCCAGGTCTCCAGTCAGGTCTGTGGCTGGAGGCAGGTGAAAAGCAACCATACATTGATGTCTGTCTCCCTCTCTGCCTCTTTCTCTTCCCCTCTTTCTAAAAATAATAAAATAAAATATTAAAAAAAAAGACTGAAAAGTACATCTCATCTAAATAGTAAAGAGAGCAGGGTAGCTGTAGTTGATATCAGGAAAAAAATAGACTTTAAATAATAATGTTTACAATATATAAGAAGGACCTATATTAATAATGCATAGAATATGTAACCATTATGAACATTTACATACCTAATATTATACCATTAAAACATTTCACAGAATTGCAGGGACAAATAAACAGTTTGCCCCACCATAACAGATGAAGACTTCAGTGCTTCATTCTTAATAATGGAATGACCAACTAGACAAAAGAAAAGTAAGAACATGGAGGATTTGAAAGCACAATAAACCTACTTGATCTAAAAATAATATACACTTTGTTCATTAGATTCCACATATGAGTGAAATCATTTGATACTTGTCTTTCTCTGGCTAATTTCACTTAGTATAATACTCTCCAGTTCCATCTATGCTGTCACAAAAGGTAAGATTTCCTTTTTTTTATGGTTGAGTAGTATCCCAGCATGTAAATGTACCATAGCTTTTTTTTGTTTGTTTGTTTGCTTAGTCCTCACCCAAAGATACATTTATTGACTTTGGAAAGAGAAAAGGGAGAGAGGGAAGAGAGAGAGGGAAATTGATGTGAGAGAGAATCATCAATCAGTTGGCTTCCTTATATGCCCCAACTTGGGATCAAGCCTTAAACCAGGTATGTGCCCTGACCAGGAATTAATCTACAGTCTGTAGTGCATGAGGTGATGCCCCAGCAAACTAAAGCCATTAAGCCACAGCTATCCCACAGCTGTTTTATTCACTCATCTCCTGATGGACACTTGGGCTGCTTCCAAACCTTGGCTATTGTAAATAATGCTGCAACGAACACAGGAACGCATATACTCTTTAAAATTAGTGTTTGGGGTTTCTTTAGGTAAGTGCCCACAAGTGGAATTGATGGGTCATAAGGCATTTCTATTTTTAATTTTTTGAAGTAGCTTCAAGCAAAATAAACACAGACTCTTAGATAGAGAGCAGGCTGACAGCTGTCAGCAGGGCGGGGGGCTGGGTAGGGGGCTGATGAGATAGAGCAAAATAATAAAGAGAAAAAACTCATGGACACAGACAATGGTGCAGTGATTTGATTGCCCAGAGTCAGGGAATTTAGGAAGGTGGAAATGGGCAGAGACTTGACTAAGGGTGACAAACACACAATACAGTGTGCAGATGACCCGTTGTAGAATTAAGCACCTAAAACCTTTATCATTTTGTTAACCTAAACTCAAAATTTGAAAAATAAATAAAACCATATACAGAATAAATGCACTCTCTACTCCACAAGAACAAAATAAGCATTCATTCAAGTGCACATATGTTATTCTAGGTGAGTCCACATATTAGGCCACTTACTAAGTATCAATAGACTTAAAAGCATAGATCTCACAAAAGGTATCTTTTTCAACCACACTAGAAATCAGTAATTTCTGAAAACTGGAAAAATCATAAATTTGTGGAAATTAAACACACTCTTAAACAGCCAAGGGATCTAAAAACAAAAATGTCCAGGAAAAATTACAAAATGCTTATAGAAGAATGAAAATAGAAACAACTAACAACATTTATGAAATATAAAGAAAGCAATACTAAGTGGGGAAAATAGCTATAAATGTTTACATTAAAAAAAGAGAAAGTTCTCAAATCAATACCCTAACTTTACAACTTAAGAATAGCTAAAGGGACTATAAGAAAGAGAATATTCATTACTAAAATCAGAAGTAAAAGGAAAGACATTATGACCTCTTCCACAGAAATAAAAGGATTAAAAAATAGTACTGTGAACAATGGTGCACCAGCAAACTGAATAACATAATTGAAACAGTTACATTCCTAGAAATGCAGAACCTACCAAAAATTATCACAAAGAAGTAGAAAATCTAAATACACCTATAACCAGTAAGGAATTTGGATCAATAATTTAAAATCTTGTAACAAAGCCTTGGACCTGATGGATTTACTGCTAAATTCTACCAAAATTTTAAACATTAAAATTCTTTTCAAAACAACTAAAAAATGTGGGAATATTTCCCAATTCATTTGCTGAGTCCAAAATTAACCTTATACTAAAACCATACAAAGACACTACAAAAAATAAAAACTACAGACAAATACCCTTGACAACAAGGTTTACAAAGCCTTGATAAGTCTCAGCTGGTATGGCTCATTTTGTTGGATGCAATCCCACAAACCAAGAGGTCACTAGTTTGATTTCCAGCTAGGGCACATGACTGGGTTGCATGTTCAATCCCTGGTCAGGGTATGTATGGAAGGAAGACAATTAATGTGTCTCTCTCAAATCATCTTTCTCTTCTTTTCTTTCTCCCTTTCTTCCCTCTTACTCTTTTCTCAACAACAACAACAACAACAACAACAACAACAAAAAAAAACTTCAAAAAAAGTACTAGCAAATTAAATTTAGCAGTAAATTAAAAGAATTATATACCACAATCACATGGGATTTATTTCTGGAATGTAATAGTGGTTCAACATAAGAAAATCAATGTAATACAGCAGATTAATAGGGGGGAGAAAAATCCCCAATCATCTCAACTGATACAAAAAATAAAAAGCATTTGAAAAATTCACCAACCTTTTATGATAAAAATGCAAAACAAAACACTCAACAAACTGGGAATAGAAGCAAACTAGCTCATTATGAAAAACCCATATATGAAAAAACAAACAAACAGCAAAAGTGAAAGACTAAAAGCTTTTCTTCTAACACCAGGACTAAGGCTTGATCTTGTCATTTTTATTCAACATAGAGAAATTAGGCAAGAAAAAGAAAAAAAAATAGGAAAAAAATAGGAGAAAAAAATTCAAGGTGGAAATGAAGAAATAAAATTGATTGTATTCACCGAGGACACATTCTTATAAATGGAAAACAAAATTTTCACACAAAAAAAGAAACTTTAAACTAATAATTAAGTCAGCAAAGTAGCAGAATACAAAGTAAATGTACAAAAATCAATTATATTTCTATACACAGACAATGAACCATCCAAAACAGAAATTATAAAAACAATTTTGTTTTCAATAGTATGCAAAAGAACACTTAGGCATTAACTGAGGATATAAATGACTTGTTGGATAAACATTATGAGTATTGCTGAAAGAAACTAAAGAAAACATAAATAGAAACAAATGTCATGTTCATGGTGTTAAAGATCTAATATTAAGATTTCAATATTATTCAATGAATTTTCCAGATTTAATTCAATAATACCTTATTAAAAATTTAATTGAAATTTTTTTACAAAAATAAAAAAATTCTCAACTATAGTTCCTCTAGAGGCTAGCAAACTCTAGAGATCTTAGTTTTATAATATCCCACATTTTCTTTAATGCCAAAACATACTCGAGGCCAGAATTTTTATTATCCTTATGGCATTTCAATTCAAATTCAACACAGGTACCCCTCTGGGAGGAAACAACTCCTTAGCAAGGTTAAGTTTGGTAATTAAAGTGGACTTTTAGTTTCTAATTACACCACCCAGAGCTAGGCATCTATATGAAATACATCAACTTCATACAAACCTGTAGCTGTTTGAAATTCTAAATGATAGATAAGAATGCTGGTCATAAAACCAAACTTTCCAATAAACATTTAGGTACTGACTTTGAACTTGGTGTATCATTGCAGTGACTCTGATTAAGAAAAAAGTGAGCATCAAAAATTGAAAAGTGTGAAAACCAACACTTTTTCTTTTTTTCTTTATTTTCTTTATTTTTAATTTTAAATTTTTAAAGATTTTTATTATTTTTAGAGAGAGGGGAAGGAAGAGAGGCAGAGAGGGAGAGAGATATCAATGTATGGTTGCCTTTCACCTGCCTCCAGCCACGGACCTGGACACTTTATATAAATGCAATTTTATAATAAATAATACGTATATGTATGCAATACACAATGTGACCTTTCATGTCTAGATTATATCCTTTAGTATGTTTTCAAGATTCATTCATGTTATAGCATGTGTTAGTATTTTATTCATACTAAATTATATGTACATACATTTTGTGTAAACATTTCATCAGTTGATAGAGCTTGGTATAGTTTTCAACTTTGGTTATTATCAACACTATTGCTATGAACATTCATGGGCAAGAATTTGCATGGACATATGTTTTTAATTATCTTCAATACCCAAGAATAGAATTGCTGAATCAGATGGTGTCTCTGTCTCACTTTTTGAAGATACATCATTATATTTCAAAGTAGCTATACCATTTTAATTTCCACCAGAATATATGCAGGTTTCAATATATTTTATCCTCATCAATATTTGTTCTAGTGTGTGTGAAGTGGTGCCTCATACATTTTTCATTTCATTTTCTTCTTTAAAATTCTACTTGTTGATTTTTGAAAGAAAGAGAAAGACAGCCAGAGGAAGGGGAAGGAGGAATGGAGGGAGAGAGAGAGAGAGAGAAAGAGAGAGAGAGAGAGAGAGAGAGAGAGAGAGAAAGAGAGAGAGAGAAAGAGGAACATTTTGTAGTTCCCCTTACTTATGCATTCATTGGTTGATTCTTGTATGTATCTCTGACCAGGGATTGCACCAACAACTATTGTGTTTTGGAACAATATTTTGGAAACCAAAAATATTTAATTTTGATGATAAGCAGAATTTGCTTTTACCTTTTGTTTATGCATTTGATGTCATATTTAAGAATCCTGTACCAAATTCAATGTGACAAAGACTTAACCTTATGTCTCTTCTAATATTTTTATAGTTTTAGCTGTTACATTTAAGCATCTAATTTATTTGGGTCTTAATATTTCTGTAAGATGTGAGGGGGGTCTGCATAAATTATTTTGCATGTGAATATTCATATGTTCCAGCACCGTTTGTTGAAAATCTTTTCACAATTTATATGCATATCAAATAATTACATTGTACTCTTTAAATATCTTTCAATTTTATTTACCAATTATACCTTAATAAAGATGAAAAATCAATTTATATAAATACAAGTGTTTATTCTGAATTGTTAATCCTAGTTTACATGTGTCTGTTTGTGTAATATCACACTGTCTTTATTACTGCAGTTTTATGGTTTAGTCTTTCAATAAGGAAGTATGTTTCAAAATTATTCTTATTTTTAAAGATTATTTGGTAATTCTAGATCTAGTACATTTCTTTATGAATATTATAATCAGTAATATTGCCAAAATTTGTAAAGAAAGCCATACTTCTGATAAGGGTTTTATTGACCCTGCAGATAAATTTATGTCAGTTTTAAAAATATTAAGTTTCTACTTCATGAACTTGGGGTGTAATTCCACTTATTTAGAATCATTTAAATTTTCAAGTGACTTTTTTAGTTTTATGCTTCCATTTTAAAATATAGTCCTAAATATTTTATTATTTCAGATGTTATTGTAAATACATGTATTTTTAAAATTTCTTTCATATTGTTTATTGTAATTGTATTGAACTACAATTGATATATATTAGTTTTGATGGTATTATCTAATGAATTTGTTTACTAGTTGTGATAATTACTTTGTGGATTTCTAAAGTTTCTGTATGAGATTATGTTCGTAAATATAAGTTTAATTCTTCTTTTCCAATATGGATAATTTTTAGTTTATTTTTTCCCTAATTGTCCCCTAAAATGTTAAATAGTAATGGCTAAATGTATATTCTTTTGTCCATGATCTTGGGGAAATCATCTGGTCTCTCACTATTGTGTGCAGTATTAGCCTAGTCATGATTTGCATTGTGTACTTTGTTTTAGTTTGATATTATTGAACATTGTTAAATAAAATGTGTTCTAATTTAAACTTAAAAACACGAAAAATGTATAAACTGACATAATATGTGATATTGTTACCAGATAGGCACCACCTGGAGGGAGTCTGCCTCAGGCCAGCCTGTAGGGTGTGGGTTCCTGACTTCTTGACTCTGTGTAGGAGGGATTTCGCAACCCAAACTCAGGTGCTTTTGAGAATCTGTTTATTAAGGCTGGAGCTGTGAAACAAAGGGAGGATTTAGGGTAGAATTAACAAGAAGGAGAGCCTGGGTGGTGCTGCTAGCTCACCTGGTAAGTAGAGGTCACATAGACAGAGGTAGAAGGAGCAGGAAGAGAGCACCTGGGTGGCCTACTTTGGCTTCTTATAAACGTTACAGGGAAGGAGGGAGCCAAGGCGAGGCTGTTGTCAGCACCCTTGGTGACTAGAGAAAAGGGGCCTGTGGAGACAGAATCCGGGGGACAACCCCGGACAAGCTGCTCCTGCCCACTGCTCCCCTAGCTTCAAGCCCCTTGGGACTCTTAGAGTCTAGAAAATAAAAGTACATACCCAGGAAGGGGCATGGACATGCTCTAGTGGGAGTCCCAGGTGCATCTTCTTTCTAGGGTTTTTTATCTTCTTTCTGCAAATGAGAATCTTAGGGGAGGGTTTTAGAAGAACATTCATTAGTTTCCTAATTGCATTTTTAATACTCTGATGCGTCAAAATGAGCAAATAGGAAGTTTGGGGATATTCTTTGCTCTGCTATACTGTTTTACTTTTATCTTGGGCCTGTCCAACTTTGAATGTTTTTTGTTATTTGTTTCCCCAACTTCATTTGACTTGGCACAAATGCCATTAGTTTGGTCTTTGTGTTCTGTTCCAGGCCAGGGAGATTTAAGCTACGTGTTCTTTGTTAGGAAGGAGAGAAACAAACCATTTACTCTCAAGTGTCCTGATTAGGGGAGATTAGTAATTGTGATTTGCCAGCTGGCCTCAATTTGCTCACTCAAACTATTTGGCCTTGTTTGATTTTTGTAACTCAGTTTCCCCATTCCACTTGCCTAGGAATTTCCTAGCTTCTTACTATCCTGCTTCACTATTGTAATGTTAGACTTCCCAATTACTCACCTAGAAAACACTTACATGTTACTGTAATGGTATATATTCTATGGCATCTTAATATTGACATAAGACATCTAGTATTCAGAAGAGCATAGCACTTTGTTATTAGTATCATTACTATTTATTAAATACTAATTTATTGTAATTTAAGAAAATCTTAATACCTTGTTTAAATAAATTACAATCAAAAGTGTAATATCAATTAAAAAGTAAAATATAAACCCCCATAGACCCATGAAGAAAAAAGCTAGATGTCATCACTTGAATGTTTTTGGTTTTAGAAAAAAAGGATGAGGGGTATGGTTAGTTACCTGGGAAATGAGTGCATGTTTTCTGTAGATGGAGTAAATGTCTATTGATCAAATGGATCATAATGATTCTACATCTATTATCCAGGTAAATGTATTGCTGGAGTCAGATTGCATGAAATTGTGGCATATAAGAAACATATAATCAAGAGAAAATATGCATAAGGAAATAAAGCAAATAGTACCCATTACAAAAAGTGATGTTGAGTGTTGGTTCTATTAAAAGTCTGTGCAAAAACTTGAGGCACATACCATTAATCGAGAATCATTAAATACTTAATCCTGTGTTAGCAAACGTTAAGTATCATGAAAGTTCATTGAAATCATCTAGAGGCTAGATAACTAGTGTGAGTTTACTACACTTTATCTTAGCCAAAAGGCCAAGAAGCGATTAGTGTGAGTTTAATGAGTAAGAAAAGGTTAGGCTTGCAGGTAGGCCAAACAATTGTTAATTATAGGTGATGATGAATTTGTTCACTTTGAAGAGCAGTGTGATGAAAGTGGTCATGGGACAAAGAAATGACCTGGTTGGATTTGCTGTTCGTGAGGCTCTCCTGTTGAAAGAGCTACTGTGTTTTCTAGGCTTTAATCTTTATTATTGTTAGACTTTTCTTATCTAAAGAGAAACAAGTTTACAGAGCTTCAAAATAAATTGAACATTGTGTTATTTTTGACAATTCTGATAGCAGACTTCCTGAACTGATACTATATATCATATTGCCAAGCTAAGATGATATAACATTCAAACATGTAGTGAATTTCTGGTGAGGTTATTTGAGTTAAACTGAGGACAACTGCCTGGAAGTGATATCTCAACGGGTTATAAAATGCCCAGGAGAATGGCAGTTTAGAGCCTTATCTTATACATTAGAATCTAAGGTGGAGCCAGAAGGGGGTTACATGAAGTTCATTGGTGATGGATTTGGGAGGTAAAGAAAGCAAAGCTGGGAAACTTCTGGGATTGGATCAAAGGTAAAATGGTAGAACATACTTCTTTTATGTCTGGTAGTCTGGGTGAGACTACCAGACCCAGAACTCAAAGACCTCCACCCAGGACCCAGCTGAAAGAATGCTGTAGCTTTTATCCATTAAGTTTTCCCTTATCTACACCTTTCTTCTCCTTATAAAAAGGGTTCATTTATAATGGAATGTAAGGCAGTCTGTCAGGGTGCAAACCTGCCATCTTCTCAGATCCCCTCAGATCACTACTTAGTCTTTACTGAAGTTTTATGTAATCCTTCATTATCTATCACATATCACATACCCTTGGTTTAATTGATAGGGTTTGTAACATGGAAAACTTGAAAAGTTACAGTAACTGTTTCGAGCCAAAGATCCTCACAAAAGTAGAGGTTCCTAAAGTCTATAAAAGAAATTACTTGTAAGGAAATATAGTCACAATTTTGGGAAAATATAGAAACAGAAAGAAGATAATCTAAGCAAGCACATATGAAAATATTATCATTTTAAGTATGAGGGTTTTTAAATAGTAGATATTGTTCATTTTCATTTATTGTTAAATTTTTGGAAAATGTTGTATTAAAAAGTTTAATTACTTTAAAAAAGTATATTAAATTCACTGCAGTGATTTTTAATTAAATTATATAGGTTTCAAGTATACAATTCTATAATGCATCATCTGTACATTGCATTGTGTGCTCAACACCCAAAGTCAAATATTCTTCTGAGACAGAATAGTAAGATGCTAGAAAAAATTCCTGGGTAGAGGAATGGAGAATCTGAGACAAGAAAATTAAAGCCAAAGGGGAACAGTTGATCATATAACCTTATCTTCCTAACCGGGATGACATAACCTCCCTGGCCTTCACCCACAGGCCTCAGGGAAGAAAGGAAAAGAAATTGTAATGCAGTCAGAGAGATGGCTCTGAACAAAGAATCCAGCTTGGGCTTCCCTTTCAGCTCCCCCTCCCAAGAGAAATAGCAAGTCAGGGGTCTGGGCTTCTCCTTGCAATTTCCCCCTTCCAAGTTCTTATAACCCCCTATATAAACTTGCTTCTGAAAGCTCAATGTAAGGTGGGTGTTAGGGTCTATAGGCTTTGTTTTGTTTTTTAAAGATTTTATATTATCATTCTTAAAGAGAGGGGAAGAGAGAGAGGCAGAGAGGGAGAGAGACATCAATGTATGCGTGCCTTTCACTTGCCTCCAGCTTTGGACCTGGCTGGAGACCTGGCTTGCAACCTGGTTATGTGCCCTGGCTGGGAATTGAACCAGCTACCTTTGGGTTTCCAGGCCAGTGCCTATCCACTGTGCCATTATCTTGTGTCTTAAAGTGCATTATGTTTTATTTGTCTAAGTTCTATATTCTTGTTGAGACAAACAGCATATTAAGACTAACTCTGGCCCTTCTTCTATGTTTGAATTCTTACAGGATTTTGGTTGTATTGTCAAGATTGAGTTGAACTGTTTCTATGTCTTTGAAAATGACTTTTTCTAATTATCTCGAGTCCTATGTATGTTTTTATTCATTCAGTCAGAACTTACTTAGTAAACAGTATTCTCAAACTCTTATGTTATATGTTATAAGTGATAGAAAACTAGAGTTTGAGGTAACATGGAATGTGTAGCAAAGCAAGGTTTGTGCTTTACCTATAGCTCTGCTACATACTGCTGGAGTCACATTTCACAAGTTCTTTAGCTTTTTTCGTATTATTTTTTCCATTTGTAAGTTGGAGATAAAATTGATTGTCAGTAATTTTGATTGATTTGATTGTCAGATGAGTGAATGCAAGTACTCATAGCAGTGCCTTGCATGTGCTAAGTTGTAAAACAAATGTAGCTCTCCTTATTCATGATTCAAGTCTATAGGGTAGAGTGGTGATATATGTACTATAATTAATATTTCACTGAAAATGTCAAGGATAATGAGATCGTGTGAAGCTGGGTAGTTAATCAAAGGTTTTATCAAGGAAATGACATGTTCTGATTTTGAGAACTAATGATGACAAACCAGTTAAGTTCTTATATTTATAAATACAGATTTTTTGTGACTCCCTCTTAAATTTTTTGTGATTTAAATATATAATGTGCTAAAATAAACTTTATAAATGATAAAATATTGAACACACTAAGGGATTTTACTAAATGATGTTAAACAATTTTTATTTCATTTTAGTCTAGGAAATCCTGCTTTTTCAAACCAGGAGTGAATAGGGACATGGTTTTTTGATCATAAAAAGCCATGGACTGGTAGCATGCATCATTACAAAAATATTTTCAGTTCCCTATCCATTCTTTCACATTCCTGGATAGGTATTTTCTTTGGGACTTTTCTGTAAAGATGCTTTATAGAACATTAAACCAAGGGACATGGTTTTTTGATCATAAAAAGCCATGGATTGGTAGCAAGTCTTTTTAAAAAGAAGTAGCAAGTACATGCATTTTCATTCATTTGTACTGTCTGCTGGGACCAAGAACATCCAGCAGAATCAATATTTTTGAGCTAGAGACTTGAGCCACAGATTTAAACCATTACTGAAGTGTAGTATTTTGAAGCAAAAAGGAAAAGTGAAGGAAAAAGCTTTTCTATAACTTTAATATAATTATTTTTCTTTTCCATAAATACTTTTTTGCTTCATTAGCAGTATTATTGAAGAAAATAAGATTAATGTGAAAATGCAATAAACACAAAATTGGATATATTATATAATTACACAGGAAAAAGAGTGATTACTTTTATACCACAAAAAAGAAAAATAAATAAAAAGTCCTTTTGAGATTAACATTCCAAAGGGACTGAATCTTTTAAAATTTGTTTCAAACTTATAAGTGGATTAAGCCATGGGAAGTGTAAAAGTAAATATCTTTCCTGCCTATAAATATGTTTTACAAGATAAACTCAGGATGAATATGGCAAAGAAGTGAGATGTTTATACTAATTTTAGAAGAATAGAGGTTTATATATTTTAAAGATCAAACCTTTGTTCAAGGTTTCCTTGGCAAATATACTTCCCCATGTGATCAGTTCCCTTTTAATTTTGCTGATATTTTCTTTAGCAAAGCAGAAACATTTTAGTTAGATGTAGCTCCATTTGTTTACTATTTCCTTTATTTCCCTTGCCCTCATCATGATCCATGGACATGGACAACAAGATGGGGAGAGAGGGTATTGGGACAACTGCAATAAAACAACAAGAAAACAAGAAAAATAGAAGTTTAAAATTTTATTTTTATATGTTCAAGATCCTTTATCTCTCACTTCTTCCTCTTTCTTCTGCACCTCTCTCTCTCTCTTTCTCCCCCCCCCCTCATACTCACACACACACACACACACACACACACACACGATTCAAAATATTTAGGATGTGTTCAGTTATTGGTTTTATCCAACACTTCACATTTTGATCATGCTTTTTTATTCCTCTATGGTATACTCCTTACTTTTAATTACAATTTTATTTGTTTGACTCTAATATGTTCTTTCCTGTTTTAATCAGGACCTGCAATTCAGGATTAGGGAGGAAGTTCTACATAACTCTCAGCCACTCTCCCATACAATATTGTCAAGAAATTATCAAAGAATTAGAAATTCAAATAACTTTATGATATACAGATATTCCATACGGATTTAATTTTAGACATTATGAAAGACACACAGAAGTCAGAGTAAACTAATCACACTGTGAAAAACTAAAAAAAAACGATAATTTAAATCAGTTTTGCCTTTGGCACATCAAAACACCTTATTTCCTGTTGCTTCAGGTATCCCTGAAACTTTCTTGTGCCTCTTAACACTTTTTTCAAGAAAGGAATTAAGCTTTGTATTCCCATTGATTTGTAAATAATTAAAATAGTTAAAGTGTAAAGACTGTCAGCAATGAAATGATATTGTTATATCCAGACAAAAGCGAGACACCAAACGCTGGAGACTTTCGGGGATTCAAAGATGTTATTTATTGGCCAAACAACAGACCTGCGCAGGGGCGACCTCGACCTCAGAGGCGCGCGCTGTCGCTTACAGCTAGGGCTTTTTATAGCAGAGCAAGCAAGCCCGGGCACAGAAGATAAGATGGCAGTTAGTGATTGACTATCAGGGTGGGGGTCTGAGGTGGTCTTGAGGCCTTAATTGGCCTGTCTCCGGCTGTCAGGTTGCCCTAATATCTTGGGTCAACAGTCTTTTCCGCTGGCGGTTTCACGCTCTGGGCCTATGGACTCCAGGGGTCCCTGGAATCCCTTTTTCTCTGCAGAGGTCCCCTGCAGAGCGACTGCGCTTTTCTTTAACCAGGTCTCTAAATAAGCTTCCTCCTTTCCTAGTTTCAATAATGCTAGGCTTTTGCTGGGGTTCCACAATATGAGTAAGGAGAATCAAGGAATTGCAGGGGTTAGCAGCCTAACAAAAACAGCAGACAAGCCTGGTGATGATGTGTGCTCTGGAGAGCAACTAAATCTTGGGTAAGCCCACGCAGGAGGCCGACAGAGAAATGCACCTAAACACCTTCTCAAATATTCCACCTGCACCTGTTCCCCAAAGACCTTTTCACTTGCCTGCCCAGAAAGTCACATTTTAATAGGCTGCCTTAGTTAACATTTACTTACCTCCCCCCCCCCCCCCCAAGTTTGTAAGGCTCTCTTATTTGTGTAATGAGAACATTCTGGGAGGAGATATTCTACCTTAAGTTTTGTTATGAGCAGCATCCTATTGGATTTCCTTGTCGTTTACTTTAGTTTTAATTTGAGATATCCTTGTGACATCAAAGAATTTAGTGAACTTACAACAAAATCATAGCATTTCGGTAAAAATCAACTAAAATTTGTGAGTGTATGTCAATGGCAGATGACACTGATGGTTTGTTTAAGCAGGTTATGTCCCTTACAATGATATACAGAGTCACAGTGGGGTTTTTTTGTTTTGTTACTAATAATTAACTATTTTAACTATTAGTTTATATTAGTTTCAGGTGCATAACATTGTGATTAATCAATTATATAATTTTTAAAATATCCCCTGATATTTCAAGTACCCACCTGGCACCATATTAGTTATTACAATACTATGGACTATATGTCTTATGTTTTGCTTTATATCTCTGTGACTATTTTGTAACTAACTACAATTTGTAATTTTTAATCCATTTACTTTTTTTTTCACCCCCAGGTCCCCAACCTCCTGCTTCTGGAATCCATCAGTTTGTTCTGTTTTTTCTCTGTGTCTATGAGTCTGTTTCTATTTTGTTTGTTCATTTATTTTGTTCTTTAGATTCCACATACTAGTGAACTTATATGGCATCTGTCTCTCTCTCTCTGACTTATTCTATTTAGCATAATACCCTCTAGGTCCATCCGTGCTGTCAAAAATGATGAGAGTTTATTCTTTTTACAGCTGAGTAATAGTCTATTGCGTATGACTACCACAATGTTTTTATCCACTTGTCTATTGATGGGCACCTGGGTTGCTTCCAGAGTCATAGTATTTTAAAATCACTTAATAATTTTCATATATCTCATGTCACCTGATCCTCAAAATAGCCTTGTGAAGAGAACTGTTTTCTGCACTTTATAGAACCAGAAAATGTTCTCATGGCAAGCCAAGGGATTCAGCATCCTCATACTGGTAGTTGTTGCTCAGTGGGAACTGGAGAGAGGGAAGCTTGACTAGAAACAAGAAAGCATGTGTTCCCTGCCTGTGTCTCCAACCACATCTTGTATCATTCTTCCCTTGCTCATTAAGATCAAGTTTCTTACCAGCATCCTGCCCACGTCCATTTTCTTAAAAATTATTCTTTGTTTTCTCAATAAATTTGCACATGCTATTCCTGATATATTTTTGGGATCATTTTATATCTTTCTTATCTTGAGTGGTTCTTTGTATTTTTCAGGTGCCAGCTTCATTACAATTTTCTTGTAGAACTCCCTTCCCTCTTTCCAATCATTCCCAGCCAAATATTTTTCTCTCATATAATCATACTATTTTTTTTTACAAATATGTGAAATTATTTATTTTCATAGTTGTTTTTTTCTATTTTTTTAAATTATGTTTACTTTATTTTAAGATTTATTTTATTATTTTCAGAGACAGGGCTAGGGAGCGGGCCAGAGAAGGAGACATCAATGTATGGTTGCCTCCCATATGCCCACAGCTACCGACCTGGCTGGAGACCTGGCCTGCAAGCTGGTTATATGCCCAGGCTGGGGAATTGAACCAGTGACCTTTAGGTTCACATGCTGGCACATTATTGACTGTGTTACCAGCCAGGTACATAGTTGCTTTTTCAATGCCTATTGCCTTCACTGTTCTACAAGCTCCATGAATTCTAGAGGGGTATTTTCCTCACCATTGAATAAAAACACAGAGTGTATGTACAGTGCAATTCTTGACAGAGTAAATGCATATAAATTATGAGTGAATGAATGAGTAAATCTAGACCTCATTTGCATTGTTATATTTATTCTCTTATGTTATTTGGTCTCCTCTATATGAAAACAAGATTTTGAAATAATACTTGTTTTTAGTAGTGAGATACATATTTTTCTCCTTTATTCAAATAAACCTTATTTATGAGTCCTGTTATTTCTTCTTTTTTCCCTAAAATTAGAGTGTTATTTGATGACTTCTAAAGGGGAATAATCCATTGCCTTCTTTTTGGCATGGATGACTAGAAGATAACTTTAGCAAAATCTCTAGAAAGCTTGGACCCTCAGAAAAATGTTGCTGTGATGAAACCCAGGGCCAGCTGAGTGAAAGCCAGTCAAGTATGGGTCAATAGTTAGATATTTTGTTATTGAAAAGGATATGTATAAATAAAACCTTTATGATTTCTGGTCCAAATCTACTTTGCTTACTACAATCCATTGTAAATATCAGCATATAGAACTGTATTTGCCTTCTAGACCTTCTACAGTTACAGGAAAACAGGAAATAAGCATATAAATTTATGACTAATATAACTTCATATTGTAATGCACATATTCTTATTTGAATTGCTTACTTCATTCACAGGTTTTGCAACACCTTGTATTTTTACAAAGCATTCCTATGCTGAAACCAAATATTCTCATATCCAAGGAAATTTTATGTGCCTATATAGTCAATAAACACTTGCTAAAACTAACACCCACACACACACAAATCTTGCATAACTTTATTTAAATTGTTTTATAACATTATATCCACAAATGTAAAGCATTATTTTCCCAAAACTGCTATTTTAAGCTTTATTTTCATTTATGTGATTAATGGTCACAAAAGAGTGATATAAGTGCTAGTTCTCCACAGTGGACAGAAAGAAGAGCTGCCTAAAAGATGAAGAACACAGTTTTTAGAGAATCTTCATAAAATTTCAGAGAGAAGAATAGAACTGGAAGTTAAATTGAAGCACATAAAAAAAAAAAAAAAAAGATTTTATTCATTATTTTCAGAGAGAAGGGCAGGGAGGGAGGAAGAAAGGGAGAGAAACATCAATGTATGGTTGCTTTTCACCTGCCTCCAGCTAAGGACCTGGCCAGAGACCTGACATGCAACCTGGTTATGTGCCCTGGCTGGAGAATGGAACCAGTGACCTTTGGGTTCACAGGCCAGAGCTGTTTCACTGAGCGCCACCAGCCGGGGCTTTGAAGCACATTTTCATAGTCAATAACTTTTATAAAGAAGACATATTTAGGTAGCATTCTTTTTTTGTACTTCTGTTTTTAGAAGTGTATGCTGGGTTTAATTAAATCAATTTTAAAAAAGAATAAATAAAAATAGAGAAGTTACTTTGTCTCAAAACACCTGCTCAAATGCCTATAATTGTTAACAATCTTTGTTGGGTAGTAAAGAATTACCATCCTTCCATCTTAGTACATTTGGACTGCTCTAACAGAATACCATTACTGGATCACTTACAAACAGATATTTATTTCTCATAGTTCTGGAGGTTGGGAAATCCAGTACCACACATGGCACTGGTGGGTTTGAAGTCTGTTAAGGACCTGCTTCATCCTTGACACTTATTTTCTCGCTGTGTCCTCACATGGTGGAAGGGGTGAGCTAGCTCTGTGGAGTCTCTTTTATAAGGACACTAATTCCAATCATGAGGTAAAGAAGATGCAAGAACAAATAACAGTGAGTTCTGGAGGAATGTACAGTACTGAACTAAGTATATTCACTCTTCAATCTGCCTCCTGGTTTGGTGGTCATCTGTTTTACAATGAAATTATAATTAAAGATCATCTTATTATATTTTTAAAATTTTGGTCCACACCTTTATCACTTAATTACCTCAACCCTTTCATACAACATACTGCTGTTTTTAAAGGCAAATACTTATGCATTCAATGTAGCATTTATTTATTAGGAATATTATTTTTAACTGTGCTATTATATTATTTGGAATATTGTTATGTTGGTTAGTACCACAGTTACAAGGCTGCCTAGGTTTTTGATTATTCTGCTTCTCACCTTATTTTTCCCATAAGCCTTAATCTTTTTAGTGTGGAATTTTGTAGAATGTAATATTTTCAGGAGTGCTTTCGTGGTATTTTAGTAGAAACACCTGTACTTCTGTTCTTGTTTTTGTTGGCAACTTATTCACAATCAAAGAAATTGCTCCTTTTCATGATAAACTATCCAATTTGTTTATTTGATAGAGTGAAGTTATGGATGAGAAACAGATGTAAATCTGAAAATAGCTCTAAATATATACCTGTAATGTCAATTACTGTTGCACTGTAATGCTGATTGAACTAGTGCACGTTTGAAAACTGGCATTAAAACGTGTTATTGAAAATTTGAAATTTCTGTATTAGAAAAAAATATTAGGAACATGAAGACCAATTCATAAGAATCTCTAACTCAAATGATGCAACATCATTATTGGTTGCTCATTTATTTCTTATTACAAAAACATATTTTTTATTAAGGATCCATCTCTGACAGAGGGTGTCCCTTACACTTATTTCAGGAGCAGATCCTCCAAAGTTTAAGCTCCCCATGAACATCATACAGGTATGTGATGCAATTCTTTTTATTGGTGTATGAAGAAAAGTGTTGCAGCAATTTAGAGAAATTTCCCTCATCCTAAAATTTAAAAAGCATTGTTTTATCTTCTCTATCAATGAAAGTATTCATATATGACATAGATCTATGAGCATGAAGGCAACTAAACTAAGGACAGTTAACTCAAAGGCCAAATGAAGCAATGTCTCAATTACCAACCCTGAAGCCACTTACATTAAGCACTTTGTTCTTCAGCTATACATTTTATTATTTTAAACCATTAAATATTTCTTGTTTTATTCAGTTAAATTTATACTATTAAGTCAAATGTATATTATATCACACATACATGCACATATTACATATATTTACAGACATGCACATACTATACATTCATATATACACACATACACATAACACACACATGGACTTTCATGAAGATTTTATTCCCAAATATTCCCAATGGTCTTTCCCATCATTCTTCCATGCCTGTAGTAATTTTTTCTCACTTCAAATTAGGAGCATTCATGTGGGACAATTGTGAAATTCTTTCTTTTTTTTTCCAGTTTTTCCTATCTATAATTGAGTTACTCACAGAAGATAGTTTCAACTATCTTCTTTTAAAAATGTAAATGAAGCCCTGTCTGGTAGCACAGTGGATAAGGTGCTGGCCTGCGAACCCAAAGGTTGCTGGTTGGATTCCCCAGCCAGGGCACATAACCAGGTTACAAGCCAGTTCTCCAGCCAGGTCCATAGCTGGAGGCAGGTGAAAGGCAGCCATATATTGATGTCTCTCTCCCTCTCGGCTTCTTTCCTTTCCTCTCTATTGGAAAATAAATAAAATATCTTTAAAAATGTAAATGAATATTACTAGACATTATTCCATTTCTACCAACTTGACATTCTAGTGTAGAGTTGCCAGTATCATTATTCATTGCTCTGGTTACCTGGTGACTTCAAAGAATAAACTGGTTTTGCCCATGTTATCCCAATACTAGTCATCACTATACTTCTACGTTGAAGCACTTCTCATCAATTCCATGTTATAAAAAAAACAAAACTAAAAGTATTTAGTTTACCCTTCAGTGTAATAATATTACTATCATTTTAGGTCTTTAATATCTTTAACAAGATTAATTTGTTTTTAGCAGACAAGACTTCCCATTTGTTATGTGCCAGGTACTCTTGAAACTGTTAGTGACATATTGGTGAATAAAACATTTCTACCCTCATTGAACTTACATTATTTTAAAACAGTTTATTAAGTATATACATACAGTATTTTTAGTTATTCACTTGTTTATGCCCAACATTGAATATATATATATACATATTAAACATTCAGATTGGCTTATGCCTTGTTTGTCCAGAAGACCAATATAACTTTATATTTTACCCAGTATCAAGTATCATGTGGCTATTTTATGTGAGGCAAATAGTTACTATCCTTGGAGAGCTTAATATATATGGGGGAAGGACATAATGTCAGTCAGTTGTTGTTTGCTGAAATAAGCATTAGAAAAATATGAGAAAAATGATCTATAAGTTCCCATAAAATGGTTTATTCAGTGAACTAAAAGACAGGGGATATTTAATTAGTACACAAGTATGGCTGAGAATTGTTTAGACCAGGGGTAGAGAATTAGCATGAAGTGTGCAATCTATTAGAGAAAATTACAATTTCAAACTTAAAATAACCTTGAACTTCAGAAGATTTCACTACCTATTTAAGTAAGGAGTATGGACCTTATTCTTTAGGCAATAGGAGTCATTAGAGAATGTAAAAAGAATGATGTGATCCAATATATCTTATGGAGTTAACTTTAGTGGTAATGTGAAAATCAGTTCTTAGTGGCATAAAAATGTGGGCAGGGAAGCCGTTGGTAAACTATTGCAGTGCATGAGCCAGAGACAAATGAAGGCCTAAAATACAGGAGGCATAGATAGCAGATGAATATGAGAAATATTGATCTAGTACTTTCTAAGACCAAAAAGCTTTTAGACAATAGTTTGTGCCTGAAGAATAGATGAATGGCCTTTAAGAATATAACAGTCCCTTTGATCTCACTGCTTAATCACAAATCAAAGAATTTTTGTGTGTTTTCCTGGTGAAGTAAAACAAATACATAATATTAAGATGCCTTTTGAAATTTCAAATGCATTTTTAGAGAGAGTTGTTTATGCAGCATTTGATGATGTTATCCAAATAAGACACATAGCAAATACATTGTGATTATTACTAAAAAGGAAACCGCATGGACTAAGAACCACTATGATAAGCGTCTCTTGAGAATGAAAGTATTTTATGGGTCTCTGGTATTTGCAATCAAACTATGAAGAAAGTTAAAACTGTCATCAGTGATGGATAAAGTTAAGTGTCCTGCCCTCAGACCTGTTATGCAGTCACTTAAGCTGTGTGCAGGGCAAAGAAAAGGGCTTTCAATTTGATTTTCTACTCAATTCTCAACAAGGTCTAAGTTGCTATGTTTGTGTACTTATGTATTTATTTCAATCACGAATTGCACAAAAGATTTTCTTGTACCAATCAGAAAATACAAGGGCTTCCTTTACTGCCTGTGACCAGTCATGTGCACCATTTCATAGTCAAATGCTGCTCTAGGGTATTAAGGTGTCACCCAAATCAGACAACAAGCAACAATAAAAATAACTACATGATTCACAGGTTGGTTTGATGTTAAGAACAGAACATGTGGTCAGTGCTGAGTAGCAATCCAGCCCCAGGACTCTAACCCAATTTCAGAGATTGAACATGCACTGCAATTTTCCTTGTTCATTGGAGGATGTGCCTTACATGATTGTTTGAGCTTTCTGATATTATTTACTTTCCTTAAGGTCATGAGAAAAACAAAATATCAACTAATGGTTTAGCTCTGGAAGACCACCAATTTTTTATTGTGTTTAGGCAGTTAAGGAAAAATTGGACAATGATACATGAGAATTTATACTGCTTTCACACAGCTTCCTGGGGAGGTCTGTTGATCAAAGGGAGAACTGTATATATATTAACATTTATGGAAAAGAACATCTGGCCCATATAAGAAACATAGTTTCTAATTTTGAAATGAAATCCTCTGAAAATTAAAATGTGCATAAACAAAAAATGTTGTACCAAATAAAAGCTTTAAGAAAAACATATTGGCATACAGAAATGAATGGTGAGAATGGATGTTACACTAAAATATTTAGCTAATGCTACAGAAAGTGGATTATGCCTTAAAATTTAAAACACACCTCATAAAACATTGTCAAACTAAGTGACAAACCCTATGAAATTCCATTTTATTTTAAAGGCTAACAATACCATTTTATAGCAATGGTTTTGAAATAGTTAACTTTATGAATAAATAAAATATATTGTGGTCAACACTTTCTCTCTCTTCCTCTTTCTTTCCCTTTAAATTTTTAGTAAAAATATATAATTTTTTGGGTAATTAGGTTAACTCTTTCATGCACATACAAAATAGACTACTTAATTTCAGAATAAAACTTTTCTTAATCATTTGCTGTATAATATAATAATCTTTATTTATATTTTTTTATTTAAAAATTTTAAAACAATGCCTAACCCAATGCTAAACTGATTTCTTGACAAGTCAAAATCAAATTCATGTAGATAAACTATGTCTTTGTAAGAGTAACACACTTTTTAAAACAAAAAAGGTCTCCCCAACTGCTCCTAAATGATTCTGCCTTAATCATTTAAGCATGCCTATTACATGGTAAAATAATTAGTATTAAATGTTTTAATGACCATTTAATAGTTGCTTCCTCAGAAACATTATAGTAGTCCCATGTACTGATCTTCTTTCTATTATATTTTATTTATTTAATAATCATTCACTAAAGGCCTGCTCATGCCTAGCACTAATATAAGGATATACATGCAAAATAAAACTAGACCCACCTTCTTACACCACACACATGAATAAATTAAAAATGAACCAAATAATTGAATATTAGATTAGAAACCATAAAAGTTCTAGTCAAGAACATAGGCAGTAAAATCTTGGACATTGTTTATAGCAATATTTTATCTGCTACATCTCTTTAGGCAAGGATAAAAAAATAAAGAAATGGGACTACATCAAACTAAAAAGTTTTAACACAGCAAATGAAACTATCAACAAAGTAAAAAGATAACTCACTAAATAGTGGAACATATTTGCCAACACATCTATTAAGGGGTTAATTTTTAAATTTTATAAAAACTTATAAAACTCAACTCACATGTGCACACATACACACACACATGCAATTTAAAAATGGACAAAAGACCTGAATAGATACTTCTCCAAAGAGGACATATGGATGGCCAATAGACATATGAAAAATTGCTCAGTGTCACTAGTCATCAGAAATGCAAATTAAAATCACAATGTGATATCATTTCACACCTGTCAGAATGGCCATCATCAATAAATCAACAAATAATGAATGCTGGCAAGGATATGGAGAAAGGGGAACCCTTTTGCACTGTTGGTGGAAATGCAGACTGGTGCAGCCAGTATGGAAAGCAGTGCAGAGATATCTCAAAAAAATTAAAAATGTATCTGCCTTTTGGCTCAGAGATCCAACTTCTGGGAATACATCTGAAGAAACCCAGAATGCTATTTTGAAAGAACCATAAGCACCCCTATGTTCATTGCAGCATTATTTATAATCACCGAAATATGGAAGGAGCCCCAGTGTCCACCAAAGGATGAGTAAATAAAACAATTCAGACATTTACACAATGTAATAATACTCCATCATGAAAAAAAAGAAAAAAGAAAAAAAAATTTACCCATTACAACAACATGTATAGACCTGAAAAATATTATGCTAAGTGAAATAAACCAGTCAGAAAGACAAATACCTTATGAGTTCATTCACATGTGGAATCTAATGAACAAATTCAACAAGCAAAATAGACAGACTCATTGATAGAGAGCAGGCTGACAGTTATGGGTGGGGAAGGTTAGGAGATGGAGGGGTCATGCAAAAGTAAAAATGCAGCCCTGGCTGGTAGCACAGTGGATAAGGCGCTAGCCTGCGAACCCAAAGGTCGCAGGTTCGATTCCCCAGCCAAGGCACATAACAAGGTTGCAAACCAGGTCTCCAGTCAGATCTGTGGCTGGAGGCAAGTGAAAGGCAACCATACATTGATGTCTCTCTCCCTCTCTGCCTCTCTCCCTTTCCCTCTTTCTAGATATAATGAAAAAAAATCTTTTACAAATTAAAAAAAAAAAAAAGTAAAAATGGACTCATGGACATGGACAACAGTGTGGTGACTGCAGTGGGGAAGAGGTAAAAAGGGACTAAATGATAATGGAAAAACAATAATTTTTTAAAAAGGAACAAAACAATGTGATCATGTAAAGAACTAGAAAAGACTGGTACTGGAAAAGACTACAACATGCTATGTTACATTACTACTTTATAGCTGTGCTGACAGTAGATGGTGTCAGCAGCGGGGCGGGGGTTGGTCCCCTGTTCCTTTCTGTACATGACTGGCCCTTCTGCTGGAGTCTGCCAACTAGCTAGCCTTGAAGCTAATCTTGTTCCCAGGGTCCTGGAACACACAGCCCCAAGATAGCCACCATAGTGACCCTTAGCGGACAGGTGTTGCCTTTGGAGATACTGCCTCTTTGTTCTAGTCTGTATAGAGCCTCCTTTGTTCCCATGTGTATATAAGATTCTTTTACTGTAAGCTGTGTGCTGCTGCTGTACGGGGTAGGGAAACCATGTGTGGGCCCACTGACACCCCCAACAAGTCACCAGGCCCTACGGTCATTAACCTGGTGCTGCTTGCAATAAAGGAATGTTACACATTCCTGATCTGTGGAACTCAGCAGTGGTCTTGGGAAAATGTATACATGTATAACATGAGATATATTTAAGTCTCTATCTATGCTTCTATGTACGTATCTATCTATCATCTAGCTATCTACAAGCTAAAGTGATGTGCCAGTAATAATCAGAGGTCTTAGGAACTACTAACATGTGGTTACACAAGCTTCTATTTTATTCTACAAGGATAATGAACAATATTACAAAGTTTACTCTGTGGTCAGAGTCCAGTTTGAAACTGATGTAAAAAATTCAGTGTGCATAAGAAATTGAAATCTGAAGTAATAAACCTGTGAGGTTATGGATGTTAAAGCTATTAGAATTATTTCTTTAGTGTTATCTCACTTCTGCTGACAGACATAGCCAGCTGTGTCAAAATGTCCAAGATTTAGTTCCTTTTTTAAAGGATAATGTTCAGACTTTGCTATCCAAAATGAAATCCCCTAGCAACTAGACTAAATTTAAATCAATTCAAGCTAAACAAAATGTAAAACTTAGCTCCTAAGTTATATCAACTACATTTCAAGTACTTAATAGCTGTATGTGGTTAGTGGATAGCACATAGAACAGCACAAGAATGACTTCTATCATCAAAGAAAGTGCTACTGAGAAGCCATGGTTCAGACTGTAAAACATTTGGATCTTTTCTAGCTTTCCTCGTGTTCCCAACATTTGGGGATTCATTAATCTTCTTTCTCCAGGGTTCGTTAAATCTAATCAAGGGAAGAGCTTCAATTCTCCCAAACATCTTAAATTTCATTGTCTTCCTGGTTTTATTCCTTTTTATCTAAAACCAATTGAAGTTATTGCTGAATCATTTTATATCTTGCCAAGGGCCAGACCTTCTGGAATTCACTAATGCTGTTATACACCAATCAATAGCAATGAAATGCCATCACTTCAATTTATTTGCCAGGTTCCAGAATTAGCACCTAACACCCTTGAATTGATTGAGAAATGTGATGATATCTAAATTGATGTAGACTTTTAGAAATGATATCCAGACACACATCCATGGATCTGAGCCAACAGAAAGGCAGATTGTACATCAGCATCACATCTGAACTCTCCTTTCTGCTTCTCTTGTGCCTGTTCTATTCCAGTTTTCAGAGGCTCCTGATTGTCTCAAGATCAAAGGCTAAATTCTCCTCTCAGGAAGAATTTTATTCCACTTCAACTTACTAATAAAATCTACTTTATCCTTATCTTCTAAAGAATATTTCCCTTCATAAGTATGATTTTGCCACTGTGCATTGTGTTTTCTATGCACTTTGCTTCAACTATTGACTCTGAATAAATCTTCTCCCCTTCTTTCTGCCTGTTGAAATCTAATTCAAATCTCATTTTTCCATAGTACTTTCCCAGACCTTTTAGGCCACATCGACCATTGCTTCCTCAGAAATATCATAGGAGTGTTGTGTATTCATGTACTGTCTTTTTCAATATATTGTATTCATTCACTTAGTAATTTTTTGTTGTGTGCCAGGCACTGATCTAGATTCTTAGAAAATATCAATAAAAATATTAGGTGGATATCACTGTCTATGTAGAATTCACATTTTAGTGGGATGATATATTTTGACAAATTTAATATAAGGTCCCAAAATATGGGTACTTTATTGTATTTTTTTACATCTCTTTTGTTTCTAGTTTCCTAGAACATCCCTTTGGGCCCAGTATATATAGATTGATGAAAACCTTTTGTGTAGAATATCTCAATGAGTATTGATATGCTATCATTTCAACTATTTAGTCATTTTCCCTTTAATTAAGCATAAACACATTTTAGTGTGTGGCATTAGCCACAAACATATCCTAAATGTATGGGCATACAGAATTGAACTGAGCACATTGGGGTTCTAAACTACTCTGTCTCTTGTCTTCCAGTCTCAGAAGAAACAACAGAGCTATCCATAAATTAAGGCCAGCACACATTTCTGTGAGTCTGCTTTCTTGCTATTGAAATCAATTTCATCCTGTGCTAAAATATCTAAATTTTCAAGGAAAAGCAGTAGGTTTTTTGTTTAAATGTAGAAAAATAGTGCTGTAACCAACTAGCCAACATTTTTACTTGAGGGAAACTAGGCTGACATATTTCAAAAAGCATTTACTGGTGGGGGGAGGCAAGGAAGGGGAGCAATTTAGACAAGAACCTAGTATAAAGGAACCATGGACATGGATAACAGGTGGGATTGACTTTGGGGGGAATGGGTGGGTGGGGATGGGGACAGAGGGGAGCAAAATGGGGATGGATGTAATACAACAACAATAAAATTTTTTAAAAAAAGAAAGTACAGGAATAAAAAAAAAAAGCATTTACTTATTGACCCTACCTTATCATAAGCATTAGATGGTTAAACACGTTCATGCCAGGATTCTACAATATGATTTAGATTTGTACTGTTTAAAATATTATTTGCAAAAATTTTATAATTTAAAATGTATCAGAACACTCAAATATATCACAGATTATTAAAAGATGGCAGTGAGTGTGAAGTACAAAAGAACATACATAATAATTGTATTTGTTTTATGTGCCCAAAGAAGGGGTTTTAGCATTCATCTAACCCTTATCTTTCTAAAACATTTTATACTATACAACTGATTGGTCATTACCTGAAATTCAACACAAATTTTATAGCTGTGAGTCAATTATACTTAATAATATAAAACATTATTATTTATGTTGTGTCTTAAGTGTAATTGGACCCTGGGTTTAATGATGTTTTTTCTAGAGAGAAGGTGATTGAGGAAGCCCAATAACTTTTATTTCTGGTAATTAAAAAGAATTTTTTTTGCAGATTTCTTTGTTGAGGAAACTCAGCATTTAGTCCCTTATGAACTATTTCTTGTCTGGAAAACTTTAAAGCTAACTCATTACTAGATTATATATATATATATATATGTATTCATGTATTATATATTATATATTTAAAATATTAAAAAATATGTATATATTTGAAAGACTAATGTTAATGTGTATTCAATGATCAAATTATTTGAAGCCTATTGGTTTATAAAGAGCCTAGTTATTACATCCATTTGGATACCATTGCTTATGTATAATTTTCAATAAATTCTTGGCAAAATCATTGCAGTTGTTTCTCCTCTGTGTCATGATTCCTTCTGTAGTCATCAGCAGACACATAAGGTATATCCTCAGGGTTCTTACACTGATTGCCACAGTATTTTCCTTCATAAAGCATCATCAGCATAAAGGTCAGAAACTGGAATAAATGAAAACTTTGGCTTACAAATAATTTACTGTAGTAAGTGCAGTGTTTAGTCTGCAATGTAAGCTGGTGGATTCTTTACAGCTCTTTTATTTTAAAAAATGAGGAAAAGTCTTACAGACAGCTTGAACAGCAGAGGTCAGGGAGCTATTCTTTAAATTCATTCTTTAAATTAATTCCATAATTAATTTTGAAGAAAAATATTGGTCACAAAATGTACAGTACAAAAAGCAACATAAACTCTCTTTTTGGATTTTCCTACTTTGCCTTAAGCTTCTAGAGACCATGCTTAGTAGACAATCACCCTGTCTTCCCCTCCCTCCAGCAGCTGTCAGTCTATTCCATTTTATTAAATTTATGGGGTGACATTGGCTAATAATATTATATAGGGTTCAAGTGTGCATTTCTATAATACATGCCTGTATATTGCATTGTGTGCCTACCACCCAAAGTCAAGTCATCTTTTGTCACCATATATTTGGCCTCCTTTACCTTTTACTTTCCCACAAAACCCCTTCCTACAGTTGACTGTCTGTGTTAATGAGTTTTAGTTTTATATCCCACATATCAGTGAACTCATATGGTTCCTAGCTTTTTTTGGTCTGACTTAGTTCATTTAGTATAATATTCTCAGGGTCCACACATGCTGTTGCTAATGGCAGTATTCCATCCTTTCTTATGGTGGAATAGCATTCCATTGTGTATATGTACCACATCTTCTTGTCTCCATGCCTTGGCCACCATGATGCTTCAATACACTTAGAGGTATGAATGTCCTTGAAAATAAATGTTTTTAAATATTCTGGGTAGATATCCAGAAGAAGGATTTCTGGTTCATATGGCAGTGCTATTTTTGATTTTTTGAGGAACCTCCACACTGTTTATATAGTGGCTATACCTGTTTATATTTCCATCAGCAGTGAGTGAGACTTTCTTTTTCGCCACAACCTTCCCATCACCTGTTATTACTTGTTAATAGCCATTCTAAAAGGTGTAAGGTGGTATCCCATTGTAGCTTTGATTTGCATTTCCCTAATTCCCTAATAGTGCAATTTAACATCTTTTCATATATCTGTTGACCATTTGTATGCCTTCTTATGAGAGATATTTGTTCAGGTCCTCTGCCCAAAGTTTTTACTTTCTTTTAAAATTTTCATTATTATCCTATTATAGTTGTCCCAATTATTTTCCCTTTGCCATTCTCCATACAACCCACCCTCTGTTCCCATGGTCAATGCCCAAACTACTGTCCATGTCAATGGGTCATTCATATATGTTCTTTGACTAGTCCCTTCTCTTTCTTTCCATCATTATCCCTCTCCCTCCTCCCTTCTGCTGTCAGTCTGTCCTTTGTCTCCATGCCTCTGCTTCTATTTTGCTCATTAGTTTATTTTATTTATTATATTCCTCTTATAGGTAAGATCATATGATATTTGTCTTTTGCCACCTGGCTTATTTCACTTAGCATAATGTTCTCCAGTTCCATCCATGCTGTCACAAAAGGTAGGAGTTCCTTCTTTCTTTCTGCTGCACAGTATTCTATTTTGTAGATGTACCATAGTTTTTTTGATTCATTCATCTTATTGATGGGCACTTAGGCTGTTTCCAGTGTTTAGCTATTGTAAATAGCACTGCTATGAACAAAGGAGTGCATAATTTCTTTTGAATTGGTGTCTTAAGATTCTTAGGGTATATTCCCAGTAGTATAATCACTGGGTCAAAAGGCAGTTCCATTGTTTAGTTTTTTGAGGAAATTCCATACTGTTTTCCATAGTGGCTGCATCAGCCTGAATTCCTACCAACAGTGCATTAAGGTTTCTGTTTCTCCACAACCTTCATGTTTAATTTAATTATTTTTGGTTGGTGTTGAGTTGTATGAGTTCTTTATACATTTTGGATGTTAACCTCTTTTTGAAGCTTTTTGGATATTTGTTGTTTGCAAATATCTTTTCCTATTTAGTTGGTTGCCTTTGCCTTTTGGTTTTGTTGGGTGTTTCCTTTCCAATGCAGAAGCTCTTTTGATGTAGCCTCATTCATTTATTTTTGCCTTTATTTCCCTTATCTTTGGGATCAATTTTATAAAATGCTCTATGATCAAGATCCATTAAGTCTAGCACCCATGTTTTCTTCTATGCAATTTATTGTTTCAGAGCTTATATTTAGCTCTTTGATTAATTTTGAATTAATTTTTATGTATGGAACCAAATTATCATCTAGCTTCTTTCCTTCGCATGTGGCTCTTCAATTTTCCCAGCACCATTTATTGAAGAGGCTTCATTTTCTCCATTATGTCTTTTTGGCTCCTTTGTCAAAACCTTTTTACTCCTATATATGTGGGTTTATTTCTGGGCTCTTAATTCTGTTCCATTGGTCTTTGTGTCTATTTCATCCTGCCAACACCATGCCACCATGCTGCTTTAATTATCATTGCTCTGTAGTAATTTGTAGTCATCTTTTCAACCTGTATTCTTTAATCCCTCTTTTCCATACTCATGCTTGTTTCACAACCATACCAGGTTCATTTTTTTTGTAAAGATTTTTATTTATTATTTCCAGAGAGAAGGAAAGGGAGAAAGGCAGAGAGGGAAATAAACATCAATGTATGTTTGCCCTTCACCTGCCTCCAGCTATGGAGCTGGCTGGAGACCTGGCTTGCAATCTGGTTATGTGCTTTGGCTGGGAATCGAACCATCAACCTTTGGGTTTGCAGGCTGGCATTTACCCATTGAGCCACCAGCCAGGGTCAGGTTCTTTTTATCTCCATGTTTTTACCCTTGCTGATTCTTCTGCTTGGAATGCTCTTTCTTCAAACTGTAATGCTTTTTTTCACCTTTCATAACTGTTTAGGCTCCAGTATTATCTTTGCCAGAAGAAATTTCTTGATTACTCTCTCTACATTTGCTCTCTTCATTTTCTCATTCACCATAAAACATTATTCTCTGCTTGGATTTTTCTTTCTCCTTAACACTTCTAAAGCTCTGAAATTATATTAGTTGTTGTTATTATTTTATTAAGTTATTATATATTTTATCCACCTCTCCTAAAAAATCAGGGCTTTTCACTGAATTATCAGCATCTATATCAGTATATAAAATAGATAAATGTTTATTGGATGAATGAATAAATAAGTCCCAAATTTTAGGTAAAATGAAATTTAGAGAGCTGAAGTTTCTGTTTAAACCCAAATGAATGATTTATATTTGAGAGAGATTCTTATTTACTACACTCGATTATGATGGGTAGATTTTTTAGTGCTTTTTTCATATTCCAAGAGTCCTATATTCTTGAAGCCCACACCTCAATTTATATATATGCAAAGAACTATGATTGTCTTCATAGTAACAAGTAAATAAACAAGTCATTCTCTAGCCTTAGAACCTTCACTGCCATCCTATAACATTTAGAAAAAGGTTTATACTTCTTTAAGTGGCAAAAAATATTCTGTTCAGTAAAATTCTCCCCAGATTCTTATCATATTTATGTAAGACTTTGGGAATAATTTAGTACATCTTCAATTCTAAAGAAATGAGCAAAATAGTGAATTAATGGGTGAACAGTGAAACCCCATGGGAAAGGAGATGCTATTGACATTTTGTAAAACTCACAGTACTGAACACAGTTAATTATATTAAGAAAGTATTCAGATAAATATTTATATATTTTGATTCTCAAAAAGTGTAACAGAATAAATCATAAAATTTTAAATCTTAACTGATAGCCTGTATTTTATTTGGCATTTAAAAATAAGTATTTCTATGCTTCATCAATGACATATATCACTAGTATAAATGAATGAAGAATGAACTAAACACTATTGTAGATTAAAATCCCTTTCAATGGATTCTATCTGCTATTGCCCTATAACAGTTTCATAATCCAGGTCATAATTTAATACCAAATATGTAATTGACTGTAAAATGGTCAATTGTGTTTTCCACCTTTCTCCACTCTAATTTGTCCTTTACACTTAAATTACTTTTTTTTTTTCCAAAAATTTCCCTTACATTATTTCCTTATAATTAAATGGATGCTACTCTATTAGTGAAAGTAATGGGACTTTATTAAGAGACAAACCACAAAATTTAAATGACCTAACACAATAAAACTGTTTATTTCTCATGCAGTTGTCTTATGTGAATAATTTTTTTGGGTGTCTCTCCTCTGAATGTGATTTCAGTACCCAGACTTTTTTCACATTGTGGCCCAGAATCTCTTCATATGTAGCCCCAATTTCTTTAATGTGGGTTCTCAAGTTCACTGTGGGATTGTCTACATTTCAGTCAGGAAAAAAAAAAAAAAATAAAGGGGACAATGTGTTGGAAGTTTAAAGGCTCTGGTTCTGGAAATGGTGCCCATTATTACGTCATATTCCTTTCATCAAATCTGGTCGCATGTCATATGAAATTGCCATACAAGTGGCAGAATATAATTTAGTTCTTCTTCAAGGAAGATGTGAAGAGAAAATAATTACTCTCTTGGCATACTCATCTGACATTTCTAATCCTATAGGCTCTCCTTACAATGGATGTGGCTTAAAATTAATGTTCACCAGTATTGAGTTTCCCATAGTATTGCAGTGTTCAAATGAGGTTCATAGGCTGTTGTTTAAATTTTATGAATTCCAAAAACTTCAATTATGGTTCCATTTTTTGCTTAGGTAAATCTAAATTAGTAACTCATTGTTACCAAGAATATTAACTAGTATACTCTTCCTGTAGCATTCTCCCTGTTATTTCCTACTCAAAATTAAAAGAAAATCTAGCTATTTAGTTAGACAAGTCTTCTCTGAAACAGATGTTTCTTATTCTCCAAATGTGTGGCTTTGAGGTTACTCTGAACCCCCTTAAACCCATTAGTAATTTTCTAATATACCATTTTGTATGTGTATTCTACTTCCGCATTTATATTCAGTTTTATATTATTGAGTTTAAATTAATTTGTAGTCATTGTTCTAGTGGCTATATAATTACCACAGTAGATTGTTATTTACTTTAAAAATATTTTTTACATATTGATTTTTTAGAGAGAGGGGAAAGGAAGGAGAAAAAGAGGGAGAGACACATCAATGCATGGTTGCCTCTCACATACTCCCAATTGGGGACCTGGCCAGCAACACAGACCTAACTGTGATTCCCTCATTGGGAATCAATTAGAAATTCTTTTTTTTTTTTCTTTTCACATATTTGAGTATGTATTTTCATTTTGCTTAGTAGGGTTTTCATTTTGCTAAGAGGGGAATTGGTGGATCATGTAGTTTAACTTTTAAAGAACTGTCATATGGTTTTCCATGGTGGTTGTATCATGTACCTTCTAATCAGCAATGTATTGAGGGTTCTAATTTCTCCATATTTTGCCCAATACTTGTTGCTGCCTACCTTTGTTTATTATAGGTATCTTAGTGAGTACAGAATGATGTGTCATTGTGGTTTCACTTGCCTTTTCTTAACAACTAATGATATTGATCATCTTTTCAACTGGCCATTTTGTGTGTTTTCTCTGGAGAAATTCTTTAGTTCACAGGTCGGCACTCAATCCACTAAGCCACAACAGCCAGGAAAGATTATTATTCACTTTTTAAATTTAGTTTCACTCACCTGACAGGTATAACAACCTATTTTTTTCCCTCAAGAAGTTTATCAGATGATGGATGGCAAGGTAATTTTTTCTATATCTTTTTTTTCCCTCTGTTGGGAATTAGCACTTGAAGAATAAAAAGGGAAGAAAGGAATATAATTAGAGCCAGGCACAAATGAATAGAAACTATATCCTTTCACTTATATGTTTTTTTTCTATGCAGAAAAATTATATAGATAGAAAGCAGATTTATTGTTGCTGGGGGTAAGGACATGAGGTTTACTGAAAGAACACAGGTAAATTTTAGGATAATGAAAATCTTCTGTATCTGGATAATGGATTCACAGCAGTGTACATTTGTTAAAATTCATCAAACCATCCATTTAAAAGGGATACATTTTACCCTGTGTAAATGAGAGCTAAATAAACTTGACAAGAATCCCACATAATAATGCCCCAAATACATTATTTTATATTGAAGTCATTTTCCACTATAACTCTTTTCAACTTTGCCATCTTTAGCCTGCTTCTGCATCTCTTGCTTGCTTATAATAAACTTTGATATGTTTCCATCTAATGGAGAGCTACTCATCTTTATAGAACCACTGAATTACCTTATTTTTCTATCTAATCCATCTATCTATCATCTATCATCACCATCTATCATCTATCTACCTATGATATATTGTAGAATTGTGCACCTCAAATTGTATAATTTTGTTAACCAGTTTTAGCTCCATTAAACACATACATACCTACATAGTAATCCAAATATTTTTCATAACTATTATGTTATTGCTGCTATAATTCCAGTCCATCTGTATTCCTTGCTGATAGCAATAAACAATGCCCACATGGGTCAATACAAGTCAAAGTGCTAGGCCGAATGTTTTAAGCTGTGCATATTATGAATCCTGGTATCAGCTTCTCCATAATCACCAAAAATTCATTGCTTTAATCTATCAATTAGAAAATAGTTTCCTTTTAAAAAATATTAATCGAATTAATTTTACCTAGTATTTTGAAAAATTGCCACATCCTCCTTGGAGTTAAGTTTATCTGTGGATTTATTGTGTTAAACAGCTTTCCCAACTAACTTAATAGTCTAATTAGCTGAGCCATTTTTTGCCAGCTTTCCTCAAGGGAGCTGTGACTTTGTGGGGTGATATTAGTAAAAACTTGCCTGTGTCTGGGGCTTAACCCTTGAATATTCCAAGCAATTTGTGAAATTAAGCTGCCTCCTAATAATACTGTTTTTTACATTGGGAGTTTAGATAGCCAGCAAGGTCTTATTCAGGCTTTTATCATAGAAACTGCCTGGGGTCAAGCAAAGACAATCCCCTTTCTCCAATGAAGAATTTAGAATAATTGTTTTCATTTTAACTAAATGTTAAAGAAAATCTTCTTGGGCCAAAGCATCTTAGGAAATATATATTTGATAAATAATTTAATTAGGGAATTAATAAGATAAATTGGGAAATGTGTAAGGGGAGACATTCTGAGTTTTGTGAATATTTTTCTTTTGTAGTTTTTCCATTTTTCTTCTCATGAAAATGAACTTATTCTCCTTGGATAAACCACTAGACTTGGTGGGCATTTCAGATATTTGAAGTCATGGAGTGTTTTAAACCATCACATAGTGTATGGTTGTGTGTGTGCGTGTGTGTGTATGTGCATGCATACACACACATGCTTTACTGCTTACACACAAACCTCATACTGCAGATCTGTGTTACCTTGCAGTTTGGTGACCCACACAAACTGGCCATAGTACCCAATTTCCTGTTCTTGGTATCTGGTATTTCCAGGACATTCATACCCTGGTATAAGAACATGTTGTTTATAGCTTCTAGTATATGAATTGGTAAGATGGACATCATTTTAAGAAACATCTTACAAAGTTAAAAAATGGAATGAAATAATATCATGATGATTTTGTTTAAAATTTCTTATTTTAAATAACAAAATGTGGTTGTGTACCACATAATACTATTTTTATCAGTGGTAAATCACATATAAGACTGTGTTGTACCATATTGCCTAGGTGTGTAGGAGCCTACATCATCTATGTTTGTTATGTGTACTCATTCTATAATGTTTGCACAATGCCAAAATTGCCTAATGGTGCACTTTTTAGAACTTATACTTGTTATCAACTGAGACATGACTGTAGTTGGATATAAATATATACAAAATGAAAAATTAATTAGGTAATCCAATTATTTATATATTTCATTAATCAATTTGAATTTCAAACTTGAATGTCATAGCCAATCAGTGGTTACAAAAGAAATTAATGTTAATTGCAAATTATTACGGCTAACAAATTGTCAGTTGATAGAAAAATGTTTTAGATTTTAGTATCTAAATTCTATCAAGTATACAAGTTATACATACTGAAGCACCTTATTTTTTTCACTGAAGAACCAAAACAAAATTTATTTTTCCTGTATGTGATAATTTTCTCTACACTTTTTATAACAAGCACAATAATACTAAGAAGCAATTATATTACCTTAATTATATTAACTAAAATGTTACATAATCTAAATAACTTTAGAGTAAAACAAACACCAAAAAATAAAAATAAAGAATTTCAATTATGTGGCCCATTAGATCAAGAAGTTAGTCTTGGGGGAGGGGGAGGCAGAGGCAAGGAAGGGAAGCAGCTTAGACAAGAGCCTAGTATAAAGGAACCATGGACATGGACAACAGGTGGGACTGACTTTGGGGGGAATGGGTGGGTGGGGAGGGGGACAGAAGGGAGCAAAAAGGGGATGGATGTAATACAACAACAATAAAATTAAAAAAAAAAAAAAACTAAAAAATGGGATCACAGAAAATAAATATTACAAATTTAGTAATTAAAAAAAAAGAAGTTAGTCTTTATTACTTTGCTGTTCTTATAACAAATAAAAATAAGTAGCATACAATAAACCTTTATAAAAAGTAAAATGTGTTTTTAGTTTTTAGTTAATTATGATTTGTTGTAACAAATTCTCTATTAATATACATAAGCTTACAGTTCCCATTATGGTTTAATTATATAGTGATTAGAAGAAGGAAATCACTAATGAAATCAGCTATGAAAATGGTAGATCATCTGCAAAACCACTCAATTCAGATTTTAAAACATGATTTTATAGGTTTTGAGCATTTTAAAATATCTTTTATCTTAGCTATTGTTTAATTATGGTTTGTTAATGGTTTGAAATTGAAATTTGTGCTAAATATAGAATTGAAGAAATTTTAATATCTAAGTTGTTATTTTGCATTGGCATTTTTAAAAACTGAATTTACAAATTTCCTTATTAAGGAATCTCAATCATAACATATCTAGTTTTTGAAATTTTTTCCTCCTTATGTTTAAGTAATACATTATAACATTATTCACAAATATATATTTTCTTATTTATATGGGTAAAATCACTTTCAATTACCTAAGTGTATTTTCCTGATCAAACACATACTATATGTGTGTTTAATTATATTAAGAAAATTCAATGTTTACAGGAAATCTGCAAATCTAGAAACTACAGTCTAATAACTAAATGTAGTTTAGCAATTACTATTTGCATAGTTCAGGGTACTTTATAGAGACTTAATTTTGATACACCCTATCTTTGGTAGATAACACTTTACTAAGGAGGTATAAAACAAATATAGCAATGTCTACTCTATGTCAGAATTTATCACAAAGATAGAGTCTAAATTATTTTGTTCATCTCTGAAACTAAATCTAAAATGCTGCCTGACATTCAGCCAGCAATAAAAAATATTTGATGAGAAAAAAAAAATAATTAAACATGAATGAAGCAATGAAGGAATTATATTTAGAATTAGTCAAAATTCAGTATTTTGATAAACAAAGTAGTAAAATTGTTATTTGAATAATATTCTATGGGAACATAAAGCCAATTTATTATGTCCATGAGAAATATTTATTATAAAAATTTCAAATTATTTCATCAAAGAGTTAACCTTTGATACTAAAATTCAAACTTGATGTCTTTCCATACAACCTACTTAGTTTCCACAAAATCCTATTTTAGTAAAATATAGTGCAATTAAGTAAAGATACATAAGTTTTTCAGGGTTATAAAATACTGAATCTGATTTTATGGCAATTCTAGGTGATTCAAATACCCCTGAGAATCACAGGTCTGAATCCAGCTAATGAGAGTCAGATATTAAATGGTATGTTGCCTGAGTTCTTCCCTTAGTGGGCACAGTGTGTTCAGACATAATCTATATTTATGCAGTTTCTGATTTATATTTAGACTATTGACTGAACAGGAAGAAAAAATATCATGTCGGTTTCTTGAGCCATAAGATGAGGTATATTATATAAGGAAATTTCATTTGTATATTCTAAAATTTTCCTTCCCTACCAATTTGTTATATCTAGAGCAATATTCAGAGTGTTCTGTTTCTGGTAAAGATGGAAAACAGTGATGTAATTTAACATACTACTTGAAACAACTACAAAAATGAAACAATGATATTCATGACACTATACATCAAACAATGAAGAGTAGTGTTCTCTGACAGATGAGGAACAAATGAGAAAATACTTAGAATAAACCACACTACTTTGAGTTAATTTCCGGACTGAAATGCAGGGAGGGCAGATCCAGACAGAGGAGAAGAAACTGATTGTCTGGTGAGAGCAAGGTGATTAGAATTAATAGAAAAGAATACCAGAAAAGAGAGAATGACACAAAGAAAACTACCTGGGATCTGCAGAATATTCCATTTGAGCATTCAGTTTAGTACTCATGGGCAAATATATGCACTACAAGATTTTGAGAAAAAAAATCACTTTAAAAAATTAGGGTAATAATTCCCAGCAGTCACATAGGACAATGGATATAATGCTTGTTCCCAATACTCAGATTAGAAAAACTCATGATTTATGGGTTTTTGAATAGTACAGGAAGGTCCTGCCGTAAGGCAGGACTAATGGAAATAGTTGGCCCTAGACAGAGCACTGATACAGATCCAACTAACCACTAAGTTGAAGAGGATCAAACTTATTTCACATTACTTAAGTGTGTCCCAGAACAGATCTCCAGAAAATTTAGAGAAATATTCCTCTAAAGTAAAACCCAATAACTTAAAATTTAAAATATCTGGCATCTAATCAAATATGACCTGGCCCAGGAAGAAGTAGAAAAAGTATAAAACCAAATGAGAATATAATCAAAATTGATACTGATCCAAAACTAAATCAGATGTTAGGATTAGCAGAGCAAGAGAGAGAGGTCTTTAATTATTAAAGCTGTATTCCACATATAGAATTAGTTACAAATAGAATATACAAAATGTACAAATGAAACACTTAGACATAAAAACTAAAGGGAGATAAAAACTACATTAGTAGGCTTAATGGCATGTTTGACATTGCAGAAGAAAACATTAGTGGAAATTGAAGACATGATAATAACTATTATCCTAAATGAAAGGCATACACAATAATTTTTTTAAACTTCACCTAAGGACATTTTTTCATTGCTTTAGAGAGAGAAGGAGGAAGGAAGAGAGAAATATTGATGGGAGAGAGAAGCAACAATCGTCTGCCTCCCATATATGCCTGGACTGGGGGTAGTATGCATCTGGAGCAGGGATCAAATCCACCACCCAGACATGTGCCCTGATGGGGAACCCACCAACCCTTTAACCATAAGAAGATACTCCAATCAACTGAACCACATCAGCCAGGGCCAAAATACTATTTTTCAATGAACAGAGCATCAGTGTGCCATAAGCCAACATCAATCAATCAAACATATAAGTCAAAAAAGTTTCTGAAATTGAAGGGGCAAAAAAACATATCTGAAAAAAAATAATCACCCAAATTTCTCAAGAGTTAATTAAAGTTATTGTACAGAAGGTAAAAATACCTTTTCTTCATTACCTTTCTAGGGTTTCCTGCTGATGTACTGGAGATTATGACTAAAGACATATTAACAAACAAAAACAGAATTTATAACACGCAATGTCCATACATGAAAAAACTCAGTGATGAGTAATTGAAAAGGGTTATTAGTACTTGAGTTTGTGTAACATCTTTAAAAAGAATAATAAGCTATTAGGAAAATGGCAAGACAAAGGAAAAGGTGTTTAAGTTTACAGGGGCAGCAAGTTGTGGAAAGGTAGATAGAGAATAGTAATGGAAGATGCAGATTGTTTTAGTGTAGTTTATTATGGGCCTTTTTCAGTGCTAACTTTTCATATTCTTCATGGCCATAGAGCTCTTCTATAATACAGGATTTACATCAGTTTTCATTTCTCAGAAGTTTATGCTTCATTCAGATAAGAGAACTTCTGGAAAGGCTTCTTTCTACACTGTAAATTATAAATTGCTTCCAGATCAATGTAATCCTTATGCTGAAGTGACATATTTAGGGGTATTTTCCCACCTTCTACATTATAAATACACATGCCCAAGAACTTTAAGAAGTTCTAAGCACCAAAATATGACGAAAACTAATGCAAAACACATCATAGTCAAATCACTCAAAAAAAAAAAAAAAAAAGACAAAAATATGTCAGAAGTAGCCAGAGTAAAACAACAAAATTAATAGAAAAGTAAAGAAAATCAACAAACAACAAGTGTTGGCGAGGATGCGGGGCAAAGGGAATCCTCATACACTGTTGGTGGGAATGTAGGCTGGTGCAGCTACTGTGGAAAACAGAATGGGGTTTCCTTAAAAAACTAAAAATGGAACTGCTTTTTGATCCAGCAATTCCACTACTTGGACTATACCCAAAGAATCCTGAAACACCAATTCATAAGAACCTATGCACACCTATGTTCATAGCCACACTATTTACAATAGCCAAGTGCTGGAAACAGCCTAAGTGCCCATCAGTGGATGATTGGATCAAAAAACCTTGGTACATTTACACAATGGAATTCTATATAGCAGAAAGAAAGAAGAAACTTGTACCCTTTGCAACAACATGGATGGAACTGGAGAGTATTATGCTTAGTGAAATAAGCCAGTCAGTGAAGGACAAATATCATATGATCTCACCCATTACAGGACAATAATGAGCAAAACTAACAACAAGCAAAACAGAACCAAATATATGAATACAAAGAATAGGCCTTCAGTGGTCAGGGGGAACGGGGTTGCGGGGAGGGGGGAGGCAGAGGCAA
>PVIW01007415.1:0-73143 GCA_004026585.1 Noctilio leporinus
AGGGGTGTAGGAAGGTTTAATCAGGGGCGTGACTGGGCTCACCAGCCTTCTTCCTCCTGAGGATCCTTTCTGTAAGTGGACTGTTGACACAGCCTTTACACCGCTGGCGGGACCTGAAGGAATCAAATTGACTAGCTGGGAGGGACTGTGTCTAGTTAACTGCCCTTTACAGTAAGAAAGCAAGTAGGCCTCGGAGTCAGACGACCATTTCGAATGCCACTACTGGAACTGCTTACCGAGCCCATGCTGGGCCACGAGCCCCATGCAATCTTCCTCTCATCCTCAAGAGGTAAAGGATCTTACTGTCATTTTGCAAACAAGAGAACTGAGGCTCAGAGTGATAAGGGAACCGCACATCTAGGGACTGCCCGCCTGACGCTTGTCGCAGACCTGCCTTTGGCTCAGCCTGGAGCCGAAGTTCTGGAGCCGGACCTGTCTCCCTGTAAGGCCTCGTCCCTTCCTACCGCGATGCCCCTCTAGGGTGGGGCCACCTGTAAGACCCGCCACAGGGTGGCATCGCAGGTGTGGGGAGAGCACGGGGCAGAGGCTGCGCTGCTCCCCCTCTGCCCCTGCGTTCCTGCCAGCCCAGCTGCAGTTTTGTCAGGGTCTGGTTCATGGGACCAGGGGAGATGTCACCCGAGGAGGCCGCTGCCCTGAGACGCTGGTGTGACCCCCAGAAATGTGAACTGTGGCGCCCCTTTCTGGGATTCTGCATGGTGAGCTTTTATTTAACGTAGAGGATGGGGAGGAGGAGGGAGGAGGAGGTGAAGTTGTGAAGGTCAGGGGCAGCACGGCAGGTTGGCTGTGCTGGGACTGTTTTCTCCGTAGCGCCGGAAAATGCGACGGTCGCGCTCTTACTACCTGACGGGGTGAGTGGGTGCTCCCTGAAGTACGGGTGACATCCATTGTTTTAATTCCATAACAGAATCTGTAATTGACATGCGATTACAATACTGCAATTCCCTTTAATGCAGCCTGCAGAAACACATTGATTTTATAGCTCCCCAAACCGATTACATTAATATCTGTGCATAATTAGTTTACACATTACTAAATTACTGACAGATTAAAAGTGAAATAGTGCAGTTCATACTCCGGCGCATAACAGCCAGAAAGGAAATTAATATGGATTCAAATGGTCCTCGGAGACCCACATTGAAACAGCAGAAATCTGTAAAGACGGCTCGCGTTGGGAATTTCTATCAGCAACATATTTGTGGTTGATGCTTTCCGAGGTCTGCTAGCATGAGCCGAGCGGGGCCGGGGCCGGGATGGGAGCGCTGATGTGGCTCCCACCCACTCGAGGCCTTGCTTATTAAAAAGCAAGCGCATAATGGTGGGCGTGATGTCAAGGGAAGGGAGGCTTTCAAGTTGGAAAGGAGAACTGGCGCCTCCCCTGCTCTTCTGAGAGGCCGGAGTTCTAGCCCTGGAGCCGCCGCGTTCTTGGCCTTCCCGGAGCTGCGCTCGTTTTATGGTCTCCTCCCCGGTCCCCACCAGACTCGCACATGTTGGCTGCGTCTCCAGGCGTTGTCGGTATCCTGTGCGCTCGTCCACAAGGCCAACATCGCGTGTGCGCGTGCCGCGTGGGGGTTGGGCAGCCGTGTAGCCATGCTTACCACAAGCCGGCTTCCTGCTGAACTGGTAGGTGGACCAAACCTTTTGTTCTAAACCATAAGCTTCTGCTGCCCCTCCACCAGGTGGCCCAACAGCAGTGGTTTGAAGATGAATTATTTTTTTCTTCCTCTGTCTGCCCAAGAAACCACCCTTGAACTCCGCTCCATAGGGAAGCCACTGGCACTCCGTTGAATTCTGAAGCATGTTGTTGCTGAAAAAGACGTTGGCTGTAAGTAGTTGAAAAGTGTGGCAGGGTGGTCGCTAGCAGGTGGCAGGGACAAGGCCCAACATTGGCTGAAGACCCGCTGCGTTCTGAGAGCCCCCTGCGGAAGACCGCTTCGCCCATTAACGGGTTAACGGGGACTCGGGCCCTCGGGAGAGGACTAATGACATAGTCATGGGAGGGATGTGCCTACTGATCTTACCTGGCTGCGGTTGCCATGGAAACTCATCTCCCTTATTTATATTTGTCCCCCCTCCCCCAAATTACTGATAGTAATAATTTGGACGGTAATGAGAAAAGACAAGGCACGGGCCATGTGAACTCAGGCAAGTAATGAAAAGTGAGAGGAAGAAAAGGGTGGTGAACAGGGAAATGGCTGCCTCGCTGGAAGAGATTCCGTTAGCCCGCAGCTCACCCCTCCTGTAGACGTGCTCGGTGGTCCAGGTTGCAAGGACATGGGGAAAGGCTTCTAACTCAAGACGGAAAGTCTGGGGTTTCTACTCCTCATTTCGTCTAAGAGCGGGCCTGCCAATGAGCCCTCCGCCGGAAGCAGCCCACGCCTGTGTGGGTGCGCGCGCCCCGCTTCTGCCCTCCAGCGCAAGCATCCTTCACCGGGAGCACCCCTCACCCCCCGGGAGTCCTCTGGGAAGGCCTGCAGGCGCCCTTTCCGCCAGAGACAGACAGTGGGTGCGGTGGGTGTGGGGAGCCCTCCTACGTGGTCAGGACACGAACGTGGAAGTCCAGCAAGCGGAGGTTCTTACTAGCATCTGAAAGCCTCAGTCTCCCTACTGTCAAGCGGAGACCATGACGCGAGTACCCAGGGGTAGGGTTTCCAAAGGGATTATGTGCAGTAAGGTGTTACAGCAAATAATGTGCCTGCCTCACAGCAAGCCTCAAATATGCATTACGAGTGTCTCGTTCCGCATTGAAGCTTCCACGGCCGAAGAGACTCCCCAGGATGCACTGGAGTCTTGCGGTCACAGGGATGCGGCAGAGGACAGCTGAACTGTGTCCCGATAGTCCCCGAGGCCCGTTGGCCACACAGGTCAAACTCCAAAGTTCTGCCCAGCGAGCCTCTTGTAACATTTTCCGTATCAGCTTAGAAGAAGTGTCGAGATTTTCCATACCTTCCAGAGCGACCCCTGAATTTATTCACCGTGTATTTTAAAAACAATTTCTTCTCATTAGAGAAGTGATGTTTGCTCAGTTTTAAATTAGTGGCAAACATGCACTTTTCGGCGTCTGCCCCACTCCCTGCGGTGTCTTCGGTTCAGTCCACAGTTCATTTATATCTCCCGCTGGAAACTGTAAGAATTTGGATTTACCACGCCCGACTCTTCACCTTATCTTTGAAAAAAGAAAGTACACATGTCAAGTTACTTCCTCATCAGGCAGAAGGGCTTTTCTGGAAAGTTCGGCTGCATGGAGGACAAGAAAAAGTCACTGTAGAACTTTCCCTCCCTCTCATGTAGCCCACAGGAGATTAAAGAAAGCCACAATATAAATGCTGCTCTCTGTGCTCATAACGGTGAAAGAAAGCAGTGATATTTCACTTCACAAGATACAGACCAAATTAAATTACAATGCATTGGATGATTAAAATATTCATAAAGACACAGAGAAAAGACCAGAAAATAGACGCGCATCCCCCTTCTGTCTCACCGTAGGCCACCCCTGAGGATGTCACCTGGTGTGGAGAAAGGGGGGTTAGCTGCCCGGTGCAATTTTGTAGCATCTGGGTTAGTTTCAGAGAACTTCAGCAATGTCTTCAAAGCTCCGAAAAGTGTTTGAAGACTGTGTTAAGGAGGGCAAAGGAGAGATAAACGTCTAGCTCATGTATCATCTCTGCGGTTCACCAAGAACAACAGGAAAGAAACAGAGCACGACTCTCCACTTCTATGAAACTGCTGCTCCGGAGAGAACCCCCAGGACGTGAAGTGGGGGGGGGGGGGTTCCTCTGCAGAGCTTGGCAAAGAGGACCCAGGGTTGCCAGAGGAGGGAGCACCTACCCACCTACCCGCACGCAGTGATGGTTGTTAAATAAAGAACGTTGGAAAGAGAAAGTCAAAAAGAATGAATTAAAAGTCATAGTTACCATCTTTAAATAATGGTAGCATTGTTACTTCATTTTTATTTTTACCATTTTGGTTTAGTATTTTGCTTTTTTAAAAAATACACTTTATGGATTAAGCTATTACACTTGTCCCAATTTTTCCCCCTTTATGGTCCTCCACCCAGTACCCCCATGCCCTCCAGCAGTGCCCCCCTTAGTTCATAGCCACGTGTCATGCATCTAAGTTCTTTGGCTTCTCCATTTCCTTTATTATTCTTAACATCCCCTTGTCTATTCTGTAACCACCTACGTGTACTTCTTTTCTTTTTTTTTGTTCACATCCAGACAATTCGCCATTTAATTACTGCCTTCTGTCAGCCTCTCAAATCATATTTCACTTTTATATTTTACATCTATTTTATAATTTTTTAAGAAAATGGTGTCATTCATCATTGACACTTTGAAACACTTTTTTTAATTGGCCAAATATGAGAGATGTTATTAGATGTTTTTTCCACATAAAAATATGTAGGATATTTTTACTATTATTAATATTCCAAACAACTGGTCGACAAACAATATTCAACAAACATCTTTATAGTAAATTTTGTTAACACCCATGATGATTCCCTTGGAGAAATTTCTAGAAGTGACATTGGTGGACTAATAGGCATGCTCTTATCTAAGCTAGTATCTGTAAAAAGTTGTATCCATTTGTATTCTAATAAGTAATGTGTGAGAATTCCCATTTTCCCATGCCCTCACTAACATTGACTACTGCACATTGTTGAATGTCCTTTGAGTAGGTAAATAATTAGCCACTGCATTTTTTTCTTTTGTGAATTTTCTGTCTCTATCTTATTCTTACTGAGCTGTGAAATCTATTTATATACTGAGCATATTAATCCTTTGTTATATAATCTTACACGTCATCCAAGACTTTTTATGTTTTTACTTATAGACTCTTAGCATTTATGTAGTAAACCTATTAGTTCTGTTTCTGATTATTGCCTTAGGAATCATGTTTCTCAAACAATATTATATAAGCATCTATCACCATACTATTGGAAAACAGTTTGCCTTTTTAACACACGTAAGTCCATTTCATCTAAAATTTAATCTTTCAATCATGTAAGCCAGGGACCACCTTTCCTCTGTTCCCCCAAATCAATAGTTGCCATAATTTCAAAGTATTGAATCATACAGCCCACCTTTTTCTAACTTAAATGTCACTCCTGTCACCCACTAAATTCTTATAGTTACTCGTGATTGTTTGGGGGATTTTGATTCTGTCTCATTGATGCTATACCAACACCAGACTGATATTATAAGTTCATAATGCATTCTAATTGGTGGTAGAAGAAGTTCTTCCTTATTCTTCTTTTCCAGACATTTTTTTATTATCCTTAGGCATTTGGTTTTTTCTCACAATCTTTAGGATGTTTTATGAAGTAAAAACAAAACAGTAGATAATTCAGATTCATTTATAGTCCAACTGGGGGAGAAGTACTTAAGTCATCTTTGTACATCACAAGAAGAAAAAGCAATGCTGGTTGTTTCCCCCCCGAATTACACATGTTGGATGTTTCTTTAAATACAGAGAGGCTGGAGATGCAGACCTGCCTTGCTTTGGATTCCTCCTTTTTTACAAGTTTTCATGCAGCAAGTCATGCAGAACAGCTGGCAGGTACCCGCTAGAAAGATTCAAGAAAGAAAATGAAGTTTTATTTAGGACAAAAAAGCGTTGGCTACTAAAAAGACCTGGAAAGAGATCCCACTTCAGCAGACAAACACCTGGACAGCACTTGTTGCAGAGGAGGGGTGTTCAGCCCTGTCCCTTTCTGCCCTCCATGCTCCAAAGCCTTGTCTTCCTTTGACCTGAAAAGACGTACACCAGTGATTTTGCCATTGCTTTGAAAACGAATCCTCTAAGGCTGCAGAAAAAAATAGTTCTAAAAAGCAAATTAAATTGCACTTTTTTTTTTGTTTGTTTAATTTCTGTTGTTACTTAAGAACGGTGAGAACGTTTTACAGTAGCGTGGAAAAGAGACACATTTTTGCAATCAAAAGTACTTAATCTAAAATATCTTCTAAAAAGTAGTTAAATTGTTACATGATACTTGCAGTCATGTGGGTGTACAGGGGCGGAGCGGGTGAGATAGAAAACGTAGATGGAGATGTGGCATGCGTGATATCTCTGCGACCTCTGGTCAAAATCTATCATTCGTATTGGACAGCATTTTATTGGGAATAAAAATATCAAAATTGCAACCTGCAGACCCAAAGTCCATTTTCCACAGTTACTTGAGATGGATCAGTTTCCTTCAGCCAAAGGAATGAGCCCTTTCAATTTAGGATTAACTCAGATGCTAAAAGTTCTTAAAACGAATCGTATTTGTGTGGTTTAAGAACTGGGCAGGGGTGCTGGAAGGAAGGCCGTATCCGGTGAAGGGGACAAAGGGAAAAAGCCTTTCCCCGTTTCCATAGCAACAGGAGGACACCTAGCTTCTTGGTTCTCCCCGGAAGTTCTCAGCCCCACCAGGGTGTTTCTGCCCCTGCTGTCTGGGTAAGGGGTGATTGAGTGTGTGAAACCTTCTAGGGTTTTTTCCTTTTCAGTCTGTTAGTGATGCCTGATGCAGCGTTTAGATAATCATCTGTTGCTTTCGCAAACCTTGAGGTGGCCGGTGCAATGGCAACGGGGGTGGGTGGATTATGTTTCAAACATTTTGGCAATGAGAGGGGTGCACTTCCAGCCCAAGTGACAGACTGGGCCACTCCGCACCCCCACTAAGAACTGGTTTCCTTAGCACATTGGTTTCCTGCAAAGGGACCACACTAGAAAGAAACAGTTTCTAACATCGACCCTACATCAGGTGTTTTTTTGATAAATATACGGGAGGGAAGGATCCCTCCATCATTTTCTCTGGGGCTGACAGGTACCTGCGGCCTGAGATTGGAAGAGCTGTGCGAAAGGAGATGCAGCCACTAAACCCGTGTTAGACCTTCCCTGTTTGCTGATTGTACCTGGTGGCTAGTACCTGCCCTGATGGTGCTGTAGGCTCATTGACAAGTTTGTTGAGGCTGCACATTATCATTTTAAAGGAGTTAATTGATACTAACCCAAGGCACAGCACAAAAATTACTTGAAGCATTCCAAGGAAAGCTGAAAATCCCACCAGCTGCCTTGGTCCTGGTAAATCCCTACCCCTGGTGAAACAGAAAATGAATATTCAATATTTTTTTTCCATTTAGGTCTCTTGACAGCCTATTGATTCACTTTATTTTCCCAACAATTTTCTGACAGGTTTCCCAATGTGGATTCTGTACATTCTTTGATATTCATCTTGTGATTGCCTTTGAAACTGAAAGCCGTGGCCAGTGTCGGGCAAGGTTTTAGGGCTCAGGAGCCCCAGGCCCTGCGTACTCCGGAGTCAGCGTATTTGGTGCACGGTACTGAATGAACACGTGGCCCTCGGACCTGGGGCAGAGCCACACATCAGAGGGAGGAGGGTCGAGAGAGCATGACACCTAAGTCCTGTTTGTGAACCAGGTTACCACTGCTCCGGTTACTTGGGGACAAAGAGCAGCGGGAAATGGCTGGACCTCCAGATTGTGCCCAGAGGGGAAAGTGGAAGGAAGCAAATCATTTTGGGTGAAAAAGTCTGGCACGAAACCAACAGGAGTAGCAACAACCTGTATACGATAGCTGATTGACAAGGCACTGTTTGTTATATGTCATAATAGCTACTGACATTTTCTCATTTGTTTTAATTAATGATGATCAGCAAACTATGACCTCAGGGCCATACCTGGCCCATTGTGTGTTCTTATAAATAAAGTTTTATTGGAATGCAGCCACACTCATTCAGTTATGTGTGGCTTGCAGCTGCTTCCAGGCCACAGTAGCTGAGTTAAATGGTTGTGACAGAGGCCATAGGATCCTTGACACCTAAAACATTTTTGCAGAAAAATGTCACCAACTCCTGATCGATAAGATGCTGTGCCCTGCACAGACATGTCATGGCGGATCCCTTTCCTTTTTTCACAACAAGCATGCATGATATGCACTCTGATGGTCCCCATGTTACAGAGGAGGAAACTGAGGCACAAAGAGGCTCAGGGAGGGAGCACTGGAGCAAGCAGAACCCAGTGAGGGTGACTCTAAGTTCTTGGGGTCCACCGCCACCCGCCTGCCTCCCGCCCACTGCGAGAGCAGATCCTCCAGTCCTCGGGGCTGGGATGCGCCGGCCAATGATGGGAGATGGGTGTCCCAGGCCCTCGCTTCGCTGACCCTCACCAGCGGCGCCCTCCTCCGGGGCAAGGGTGGGGTGGCTGGCAGTGAGGAGGGCGCCGGCCCCAGGAAGGCTGGGCCCAGGGGGGCCACGGTGGTACCGGGCTGGCGCTGACAGCGGCATGTGGAGGACAGTGAGCAGAAGCCCTGAGCAGGGCTATCAGTCTCCTGAGCCGGCATCGCAGATATTAATCTAGGGTCAGAGTGGAAGTTCTCAGGCAAGGCAGGGCCCAGCAAGGTGTGTGAACTGTCACCTGGCGGCCCTGCACCCTCAAGAGAAAGGGGCAGAGTGGCCACAGCCCTGGGCCCCGTGCAGGAAGGCAGTCTTGGCTGGACAGACTGTTGACTCTTCTAAACCCAGGATGGAAAACTCTCTCCTCCTAGCCAGACGGTGCCCCGAGCCTGTGGGTGTTTGCGGGGAGCAGGGCATCCCCCTCAGTCAGAAAGCGAGGGGACTAGGAGGTTAAAAGACAAATAGCTGTAATGTGAGTGGGTTTCTTTCATTTAAAAAAATTTTAAACTCCTCTGCTAATGACTCGGTGATTTTCTCAACAGCAAATGTGCTGACTTGAAGCATCCTGGGAGGTCAGCAATTTTCCCTCTGCCCATCTCCGCGCTGATCAGGGCTCCAGCGCACCTTAATTACGCCCCTACAGGTGGGGTCTCGTGCAGCGCCGACATTAATCAACATAGATCTGCCGAGGGAAATACAGCTGCCGCGTCCCCAGGTGTGCTCACCCCCGCGGCGACGGACGGGTCATCCCTGGGGCCTGGAGCAGAGACCCCACCTCATGGCCCCTGACGGTCCCAAGTTTCCCCAGCCCGAGCCGCAGTGCTGGGTGGAACTAAGGAATCAATGGAAGATTCCAGAAATTGGATGTTTAGATCTAAGGGGGAAGTGTGTGTGTGTGTGTGTGTCAGAGAGAGAGATTGTGCAATTATTTCAAGAACTCTCCACTGTCTGTGGCCATGGGGAGCTAGAGGTGGCCTAAGAGCCCACCTTGTCCCCCAGCCTTATTTGTACGCAGGGAAAAGGACAGAACCTCTGCTGGGACCTAGAGAAGGGACAGCAGCTGCATTGTGCGGCTGGGGAGAGGAGGTTAGGCATTGTCACTGATTTGTTGTTACCCATTGACCCAGAGGGGATATTTTATATACATATATATATATATATATATACACACACACACACACACACACACACACACACATATACATACATATATACATATATATATACATATATACATATATATATACACATATATATTACGAAATCAAGGGCCACAGTAACCAACTCCTCACTTAATCTCCATGCTTCCCATTCCTCACGAAAAGAAGAAATGTGCTGAATAGCGCAGTTGCACCTGCCTCGCAAGGCCGCTGGGGGCGATTGCGGTCACACGCATAAAGCACCCTTGGTGGAGCCTGGAAGCAGGGGGTGGTCCTCAGGGCCATCCAGCAGCATCCGACGTCAGTGCGAACATGGGCTCCGACTCCACCAAACGTAGTTCCTAGTCGTCCTGGCTCTGCTAGTTAGTGGCGGTGATGCTACACAGGTTACCAGTTCTCTGTACCTTTCGGCGAAGGCTGAACGCAGAATTCTTGCCACACAGTGAGCCCTCCTAATTATGGGTTATGATTAGCAGCAAGCGTGGGTGTTTTCTCACCTTTGGGAGCAACACAGCCCTCACGCGGACCTAGGGGTGGAAGCCACTCCTGGCTGCTGGAGGGGCACCGATCCCTCCTGTTGAACGGTTGTCCTGCCCAGCGGGTCATGCCTGGGCCCTTGGTTACATCTCGACTGGGCTCGCGGGGTCCGGAGAGCGTTTCCTCTGTCTCCAAGAAGGAGCTGCAAACCTCGGCCGTGCTCAAGAGCGGAGACTCCGGGTAGCGAGCGGTCATGTGCGCTTCTGAGGGAGGCCCTTGCGGTGGCCACGGTCAAGAATGAACCAAGTACGTCAGGGTTTTACGTTTTCGAAGTCACTTCCCCGGCCGTCTGGGGGAGCCGCAGCCCTGCCCCACGGTGCAGGAAGGCAACTCAGCAGAGGCGGACCCGCTCCAGCCGCAAGCCCCGCACCCTCGCACCCTGGCGCCACGGCCACACTCCTTTGCTGACTGGCCTCTACGCAGGTTAAAAGTAAGTCAGGCGATAAAGGAATGAAGGAAGGGAGGGGGAAGGAGAGAGGGGAACCCCTCACTCTCTTGTCTCCCCCCGCCTCCTTTACTCTTCTTTCATGCTCCTTAGAATGTGACCCCTGGACTTGAAATGAGCTTTCCCAGGCAGACAGGATGTTCGGGGTCACTCGCGTATTCGTTTGTTTGGTTTTGCTGTCACTTTGGGCTTTTCTTGTCCATCACAGTGAGCACGGGAGATGCTCATGGGGATCCAGTGTGAGGCTGGGTGTTCAGGCCCAGCTGTAAGAGATCCGGCCCCACCACGCTGCCACTTGTTGCTTCAGTGGCTCAACGAGAGCCCTCGGGGAGCGGAGGCTCCTCTCGGGGCCTGTGGGGAGGACGCGGTGTGGGCACAGCCCCCGCCTCACCTGGAGCCCTTTCTGCCACTTGCAACGACAGCATTTCCTTCCAGGCCTGCAGCGGAAGCTGACCTTTCTTTGCGTTGCGACTCATTTCGTCCACACCTTCTCGTTTCCTTCCTCAGCGTGCGGCTTTGCAGTTTGGTTTTGGTGCCCGGCTTGCGTAGAGGAGCGCGCACGGCCAGCCTCCCTGTACGGAGCGTGGCGGGGCGCTCACGGAAGACGGCGGGGCGCTTAGAAACAAATACTGTTCACAGCGCCGGTGGCTCTCCGATGGTCAGAAACCCAGTGTTTAAGAACCAAAATGAATCTGGGGGATTTTCAGGACTTAAGCCCTCAGTTTAAAAAGAAGGAACGCAAGGCTCAGATGCCACAAGGGGTGTGGCTGAGCTCACTTCTCAGCCAAGCCCACCCATGGCTGACCTGGGGTTTTCCGTGATGAAGAAAAACCCTTCTGCCATGAATCTGGGGTACAGTCTCAAGATGCATAACTAAGTCCATGATAAATATTAGAGTACTCTAAGATGATCTGTTTAGTCTTTTAATCCAGACAAACAGTGCCTGTCTACCAAAGGCTTTAGGGCTTTCACTTTAATTTGGAGACAGGAATGATTGGCATATCATTGGCTTGTATGTGAGTGGGTACTTTTGTGCTTAAAGTCACTTGGTAAAACAAAAGTCCCTGAAGCCATCATGACCCACGGTCATAGAAAAATGCTAGGTTCTCCGGCAAGAGAATGTTTTCTTAGGCAGGAAACTTCACCAATTATAAACAAGCAGCATTTCCAGATGAGTGGCATTCCACTTTATGGTGTATCCTGAGTGAGCGTGGTGGCCCTACAGTGATTCCAGCAAGAACTGGTTCTGTTGCCTGAGCCACTTGGTTCCTCGCCCCCTCAGCTCTCCTGGGAGAGACAAATAGTGTTATTGAGTAAAAGGACCCAAACTGGATTTCTAGACCTGCTTTCTGGCTCTGGTTCTGCCTCTAAAACTGTGCATGTCCCTTGGCCTCTGTGGATCTTAGCTTCCTGTCTAAAGAGTCTCTTATAGGTTACCAGATTCAGTCTAAAACAAAAACAAAAACCTGCATCTAGTTAAATTTGAATATCAGATGAACAATTGGTAATTTTCAGTGTAAGTATGTCCCATGCAATATTTGGCCCATTCTGATACTAAAAACATCTACCCATTGGTTTTCTGAAATTCAAATTCAGCTAGGTATCCTGTATTTTATCTGGCAACCTGAGGCTCTAAAATCCTGTAGACATTAACTTTGAATTCTGCAATGAGTGAATCTGGTTATGTTTCTGCAAAAAGAGTGTGCATGCTCAGAAGGGAGGGAGGGAGGGAGGGAGAGAGAGAGGGCAATACCCTAAAAACACCAGCAAATTTTCAGTGTGCAAACGGAAAGTTCACAGCATCTAGAGGAACGCTGTTTAGAAAACCCTCCGCAGGATGAGAGGCAGCTCCAGAAAAAGGAGCAGACTCCCGGGATCCCACAGGCCCCTCCGTAGCCACCCTGAGACCAGGCCTCCTCGGCCCAGGTGGCTCTGGACCCCAAACTGTCTGACCTGTAGGCTTTGTTGTGCCTTATGCCCCACAGAAATCTGGGCAAAGAAAGGTCATAGCCAGTCATTTCTGCACATGGAGGCGACTACAGCTAGCCATCACCCCATGCCATCGTGTGCCCGGGACCTGGGACTCCCTGCCAAACCATGTGTTAGTGGGAGTCAGCAGGCACACAGGGACACAGCAGGCACACAGGGACACAGTATGCACACAGGGACACACATGCACACAGGGACACACAGTATGCACACAGGGACACACATGCACACAGGAACACAGCATGCACATAGGGGTGCACATAACATGCACACAGAGATGCACAATATGCACACAGGAACGCACAGCACGCACATGGGACACAGCCAGCACACAGGGACACTCAAGCACACAGCCCGGAAATGAATGAACCTGGACACCCAGGGGCATCCGCAAATGGTCGCAGAGGCTGGCAGGGGACCACAGGGCTAGGTCCGGTGTTTCACAGGCGGAGAGAAAGGGGGAACGAACTCTGCTTGAGACGCCAATAAACTCAGCTTCTCCTTCAGCGCTGAAAACCTGTGCCCTGGGCAAGACCTCAGGGGACTGTGCCCGAGTTTTCGTCTTCCTCCCTGTGCATATTAAGCAGGCCTTTGGAGGCTGTTTCTCCAGCACCGTTTTCTCCCCCGCTGGTGTACCCCGCTTTCTGCCCAGGGCCGGGACGCGGCAGGAGCCCCGCGGGCCACGCGAGCCGCGGGCGGGGGCGGGCGGGAGGCCGGCAGGTGGCGCTGTGCCGCGCGCTACGGCCCCGCGGCGCCCGCGGGCGAGGGGCCGCTGCCGGCCCCAAGTTTGCAGCGCCGTCCGGGACCGAAACAAATATTTGTGGGATCAAGTAGTGACTTCCTTTGGTCTGCGGGACTCCCTGGCCGCGCTCGCTCTGGATGCTAACGTACGCCAGCTATAGCTCCTGCGGGGGAAATCGGGGTTCCAAGCACATGTAAGCCCATCCTCACTGCTCAGGTCAGCTAGCAAAGATCCGTCTTTTCTGACAAAATAACGTGTAAAACTTGCATGTTCAGAGCTAGAGTGGTTCGGAGGACAAAGAAGTGCTGAGAAATGTAAGTAAACAGAGCATCTAAGATTTTTCTTTCTAAAGCAACAGCAGGAGGGGGGCGCTCGGGCACCAGAAGGGGGCAGGCGCCGGGAGCAGGCGGGCGGGAGCCCCGGCGTCTGGGCGCGGGGCGCGGGGCGGGGGCTGCCGAGAGCCCCGGCAGCGGCGCATCGGGCGGAGGGAGTGGGCTGTGCCCGGACCCAAGGCTGCGGGGCTGAGGGCGCGGCCAGGGAGCCCTGGGTCTGCGCGAGAAGTCCAGCAACAGCGGGCTAAGGGCGGTGGGAGCTGCCAGGCAGGGCAAGTGCTCCGCCATTCCCGGTGGCCCCATAGCACTTACTGTCACCAAAAAGCGTGTCTTTCCAAAGTAAACACGGCAAGCCTGTGTGCATCCCCTACAAGACGCATGCAGCTTTGTTTGGGATCCTGGATTTAGCATGACTAAGAACCGGGGGGATTAGACGGACCAGCGAGGATAACCAGAGCTGACTCTCATGGCATCAGCTGGAGCATGGTTGGCGCTGCAGACAGGCGGAGCTCGCGCAGGGGAGGGCGTGGGGGTTCCTCACTGCAGAATTGATGCCTCATTGACGGATAAGGGGGGGGGGGGCTGCAACGTTGAGGGGTTTTGCCCTGTGCGTGGATGTGAACGTAGCTTTCTGGAGTTGCCAAGCATTTTATGGCTCAAGTTGGAATTTGCAGCCCCGGGGAGGGAGCACACACTGTCTGCTGAGTGCAGAGTAACTTCGGGCTTTTCTTTCCTGAGTGGCAGCTAAACCTCTGAAACTGGGAGAATGTCCCACACATCCTGTATGCAAAAGAGTAGGTCTTGAAATCTGGCTTTAGACTTGAAAGAGTTTTCAGCAAGTGACCTAACTATGATGTCGCTTCATAGGCCCAGAGATAACGTTTCATTATTCTAACCCATTTTACTGTCTTATTTCATGAACCAAGAACTCTGGCTATGTGGGTTTCTCTTTCTAGTACCAAACTATAGCCTTTCAAAGTAAGAAATATTCTCAGACTTTGAAACTTAATCATTTGAAACAGTAATTATACATAAGGTGATTAAATAATATGATGAGGTGTATTCATTTACGAACATATGGTTTTTAACATTTGATGCTGTTTTTATCACCTGTTTTCATTTTTAAGCTAAAGTTCAAAGACATTTTCTAACCAAATGTTATTTATTATGTCACATATGCTGTTTATACCGTGAATATTGTTAACATCATGAAATGAAACTTTAGGTCTGAGGCTAATAGCAATTTTTAAGGATTACCAAATATTATAAACATTGCAGATTCCGTCCATAACATCCAGAAGCTGACTTTGGATCAGATTTAGAGCTGTCTTTCAGAGCCGCATTAAATTTAAAATTAGTCAAGGATTACAGTTTGCTCTGGAGAAAGCCTCCCCCCTCCAGTGTGAGCAACTGCCAGCAAAGGGAAAGGGAAAGAAAAGGAAAGATGTGGTTGTTTTGACATAGGAAGGGAAGCTTAGTGTCATTTCATTTTTAACCTCATTGCAAATTACCCTCTACCCACCCTGATATTTCTGCATGAGGGTAATCGCATCTCACCAGCCTTCCCCAAACCCTGCTGCAGGCCCATCCCCAGAGCTCTTGCTTCTTCTTCTGTCCTGCTCAGCAAATCATTGCATCTGCCGCCGCAGACGGACGGGAATCAGCCTCCCTGGACAGCTCCCCCGCCCCGGCCTGCACCCCGCCGCACACCCCCTGCCTCCCTCCACTTCACCTTCTTTCCTCGGGTAATTTTAATCTCACGTGAAGTGTGTGAGTGTTTTCCCTAGAAAGGCAAGACATGAGTTTAAAAAATGTAAAAACAAATCTGCCCTGTAGGTGATGAAGACAGAGACCTGTTGAAATGCTCCTGGGAAAATAAACACCTGGATTCACACACTCTTTTCATAGGAAAAAAAAAAAAAAAAAGTCCTCAGGGGAAGGCAAGGAAGCACAGTACTTGGGAGAAAAAGTTCCCCTGATTTTAAGCATACACCATCAATTATTCCTAACACCCTCCAAGAACTCACAGATCAGGGAGGGTGAGCAAACGCCTCGGAAGGCTGGGCTTTTTTATTTCTGTCAGCAGTTTCTGCCTCGCAGATGTAAAATCCGAGACCCCTGGCCTCACCCGTGAAAAACTGCTAAGTAAATGACGGCCTTATCTTTACACCATTTGCCTTAACTTCGCTTCCTCTCACTTTGTCATTTAATTTGTAAGGTTTCCAAATTGGAGTGACTATCATCTATTAGTGCCCCTGGTGACAGAGGGCAGGGCATTGTTGGATGCGAGTTAATAACGCAGAAACACGAGCCTAATTACCGGGGAGATAAGCCAGGCTGGCAGGACTTCCTTCCTCGGGTCCGGACCTATCTGCGCCCGGACGTCTTGAGTGCGTCCCTGCGCAGCTGTGGCGGGTGGAGACGGGGCGGGCTGGGCACCGCGCGCCTCCCCGCAGCAATGCTGACAGATTTCCGCAGCCGCCTTCCCTGGAGGACCCTGGGCTGAGCGGTGCATCCGGAGCAGAGGGCAAGTGCCCGTTCACTCATCACAGGCGATAACGGGGGGCAAAGGTGCTTCATAACCGCGAGGGGCAAAACAAACAGCAAGTGGCAGCTTGGGTACCAGGGCGCATGCCTGTGCTGAGGTATAGTCCGCACGCACGTGCTCTGCATAGCTTCGTGGTGTGTGTGTGTGTGTGTGTGTGTGTGTGTGTGTGTGAGAGAGAGAGGGCGAGATTGGGGTGCCGCTCATGCCTCCCTCATGCCCCCAGTTGCACCGCAGAAGGTGTCCCTCTCTGGAAGAATCATTACGTATACAGTGTAATGTACGGAATCAGACTATAACGAGCAGCAAGTTCCATAGCACAGCACCTGATTGAAAATCGGATTTGTGGCTTAGTCAGAGGCCCACCCCGTGTTTCTGTAGGCTCGTATTGAGTGCACGTAACTACACGGCCTTTACACACGGGGTCCGGGCCTGCTGGGCACTTGCACTACCGTGCACGCCTATGTTTTTATATGGATTATGCAGGACTCTGCCCCTGTCACTGCTACAGCCACCTTCCCTCATTCCAACCTCCAAAGTAAACAAATAAAGCCTACTCGTGTGGTTAAATTCATCGACATTTAGCAAGAGATAAGCATAAAACAGAAAAAACAGTTATGCGGTTCCTGACTCCTCATTGGGATGGTTACAATTATCAGGGAGGGTACTGCAGTACAAACCGAGAATCTGTTTGGAGAGTGAACCTATTAATGCAGCTTTGTCCAATAGATATTAAAATTACAAAGCAATTTGCCCATTTGACTATGGCTAATGAACTTAAGTATAAGAATGAACTTTAATAATTGAGGAAATTGCGCAATTAAGTTAAAAGCAGCTGAAAATTACAAATAAAATGAACTCTCTAGTTTAGCAAGAATGCTACCCCTGCTATTAGCAACCAGTTTTGTAGCTATCAGGAAAGTCTGGAAAGTTTCAGTGACTATAGGGTAATTATGATGAGTCACCGTAGAGATATCGATCTCATTTTTGGGGAACAGAAATGAACATTAATAATTCCTTTCGACAATATGTTTCTCAATTACCATGCGGCAGGAACTACACAAAATGTCTCATTTAGCAGGGTGTGTTTTAATTTTGATTTCAGGTTTATGATCCTATCTGTGTCTATTTTAAGTTTAAGTGGATTATATTCAGCAAAATATCCTTTCCTGCCCCAGCTTGCCTGTCTCATGCTGTTAAGACTCTATATGTTCAGCTTCTGCAAATCTTGCTAATACACAAACCCGCAAGAAGCCTCTTATGTTCCAACCAGGTTAGACCGAAGACATCAGATTAATATTTGATACTGTGGAAGGGCCCTTAATCAGATTTGCTTATTTCATGGCAGAATGTTTCTGCAATTATAATAATTGTTGTGCTAACTATGTTTGTCTTTGCGTCTGGCTTTGGGCATAATCTTCTCTCTTGAAAGCCACTCAGCATTAGGACTTGAGATTCCTGCACAAAACCCAATTAATATTAAGATGACAAGCCCCGATGAGCTCCAAAGAGGCAACAGCTGAACAGACTCTAACATTCTTAAGTACAGATACTTGAGTGATCAAGTACATCTGAGGGAGACACACAATTCAATAATCCCTTTCTCAGGGAAGTCAAGAGCCCAGCGAGATGCGAGGGAAATCAAAGCAGCACATCAGACGGAAAATGACGGGTGCGGTGCTGTAGCGTCTCTATTAAAATGCAAAAGTTATGGATTTTTTTCGGGGTGATGGGAACCTTTTCTGTTTTTATTGATTTCTTTTTATAGCTTGATGATTTCTCTAAGATTATCTTAAAAGCTTCAAGAAAAAAGAGGCCTCATCAAAAGGTATCTGGCGTGACAGGAGCGCCTTCCGTTGGGGCAAACGTGACGCCGCGGGGGGCGCCGTGTGGTCTGGGGAGAGCGGGTCCAGCCTGCCCAGCCCTCAGCCTGGGGAGGAGCCGTAGCCTCCGCAGGAAAAGAGGAATTTTACGGTCGCCGTCGGAGCGTGGGGCAGACCCACCCTGCTCGCCTGGCCGGGACGGAGAGGTGCGGTGGCGGCAGGCCGGAGCTTCCCCGGCGCTGCCCGAGAGCGGAGGTAAAAGCACCCTGTTAGCGAACGCGCTCCCATCGTGCTGCGTGAAGCCAGCGCCTTCACGTGTGGCCCCCCTGTGTCCCAGCATCGTGGGTGACTCCTCGGATTCACAGCTGAATTTACTGTCCACAGCCGACATCCTAACCCATTGATTTGTCATCAGAAACTGGTTTCCTGTCACTTAAAAAATGAGGCACTAAGGGGCAGTAAAAACAAGGCTGAGGGAGCTAAATGGAGCTATAGTTCGGGCTCTGGGCCATTACCCACCACCTTGCCAATGCATTCATGCCGTTAAAAAAAAAAAATCCTTCGCAGTGCACTTTAAATGGCTGGGAACACTCCCTCAGGTGACTTATCGCTCTGTGAGATCAGTTTGGTAGAAACTCTTTCACACATGTGCCAAAGCGAAACACGAAACAAAACCGGAAAACCAGAATGCCCGTGCCTGTGCATGAGAATGGGCCGGCGCCAGTCCACTGAGTCTCTGTGTCCTTGTGTGCCCAGGGCCTCAGTGGCAGGAAGTTCCCACGCTGGGCCCAGAGCATCACCTAGGGCTAAGTTCGCTCAGGGACCCCTAGAAGTGACACCAACAGGGTGGTTCTTGCTTGTGGCCTGGTAAGTCTGGTACAGCCTGTGAGGTTACCTGCCCAACGTCGAAGCCTGTCCCAAGTGGAAAAGGACCGGTACGTGTGCCCATCACGCCCGCCCCCACCTCACACACCTGCATGCCCACAGCTCCCCACCTCCCACACGAAACACCGCAGCAGGTCCTTCGGATGTCCCCTTTCCAGCGAACCGTAGGGATACGGATCACTGTCATCAAAACTGCTTAGCTTGGGGTAGAAATGGGGTAGAAGTCGAAGCGGATTTCCCCAGCTTAGCCTTACGTTTTCCAAGATGCAAGAATTACTGAGAGAACATTGATAGAGATTCCTCTTGTCCACCAGACACAGATTCCATTGGCGTCAGCTCCTGGTGGGCCCCAGGGCCCCCATTTCTTTCTTCAGCTGGTCACATGGCAGGAGCTGCCCCTGAGAAAGACCCTCGCACCGGCGGAAATCGGGGCGTAGTGCACCATGGCACCCAGATCAGCGCCAAGCCGCACCCGCGCAGACAGTCCTGCTCACAGAGGGAAGTGCCCCAAACTGTGAGGCATTTGAACAAAATGTGTCCTTGTCATCCTCTGAGGTTCCTGCTAATTAATAGTCGAAAGACTCAGAGAGGAAAAAGGGATAACCTAAATCATACATATGTATATGCCTCCGAAGCTTTATTTTAAAGGCAAAATAACCCCTCACTTGGTTAAAATCCAACTTGAGTCAACATACAAAGGTGACTGCACTGTAACACGAGACATATCTGCATTATGTAGGCATGCTACGGCACCACTAGAGCCCCTCAATAGTAATTATTATGCCAAGCACCCTGTTGGCACAATTACACTAAAGCCCTAATTAGCAGCAGTAAGATTAGAACCCCTACAAGTTAGATCTGTAGAAGCAACGCTGAGTGAAGGATTTAAAACAGTTTCAAAACATTGTATTGTCTTTATTACAGTCTTTATACTTCAGTAAAGAAGGGTTTTCTGTAAAAGGCCCTTAAAATAATCTGGTCCCGTCACTAAAAATAGGAAAGATAAGGTAATTGCAGTCAAACCTAGCGAGTGGGCCTGCTACCTAGGTGCGTTCAATGGAGAATGACGAATGAAGTGAACTGGCGGGAGGGGCAGGCTTCCGCCCCGCTGGACGCGTGGGTGTTTTTCCAGCCCTCAGCCGGGAAGGCGTGCGGAGCCACACTTGACACGGGCCTGCCGGCCTGCCTTCCTCCGCGTGGCGTTTCCCTGACCTCCCCGAAGCGGGAGGCAGGCGAATTGCATCAGGAGCGGATCTTCCTCGCCAATCTGATGGCCGCCTCCGGAGATCTGCTGTCTCCTTAGAGACCAAGATGTGCACAAGGAACACAGCAAGGGCTCCTCCCCTCCAGCCCACATGGCACCGGCGGCCTAGGTGCCCGCTGCTGGGACGCTGGGCTCCTGGGTGCTGGAGCCGAGGCCCCGGGGAAGGACAGCCCCGGGCTGCAGAGCGAGGTCGCAGCCAGGCTGAGAGCAGGTGGTCCCTGCAGCCCCCTGCGGAGCGTTTGGGGAGGGCAGGCCGGCCACAGCCAGCCCTGGTCACGGCTCACGGAGGGAAAGCAGACGGGCCGCCAGACCCCGGGCGTGCCTGTTTGGGTTGGGGGAATCTTCCGACTGGCTTCTCCTGTGAAACCGAGTCGTCACGACTCCAGCATGTAAACTGCTTCAAGGGAGAAAACCTAGACACGCACTGGGGGAGGGGAAAAGCGAAGCCATTTCACGGGCCTGGTGGTTTCCCACTCCCCGCCACCCCCAACCTGCCAGACACACGTATCTGGAGCCCAGCAAACAGTGTGGCTGAGGAACGCCAGGCCAAGGCAGGCGGGGGGTCCGACTAGTCACTGCCTCCTGTCCTCGCGCTCAGCTGCCCACCCAACCCCGGTTACGTGAGCCCCCCAAGTCCTCACACGGAAAAGCAGGGCTTTTTCTGGGCACAGGAAGATACTATGAAGGCTCCGGGATCTGGTGGTAAACTGAATTTATACTATATATTATATATAATATACATATATACATATTACATATATACATGTATATATATATATATATATCCTTTATCCTGCTCAACCACCAAGAAAATACATATCGTTGCGATACTGTACTCCGGCGGCCCTGTGGGCAGCAAGAACTTGGCCTCCCCGCTTGGGGGCTGCCACAGGAAACACAGTTTTCTGAAGTAATCTGTCCACCAACAAGTAGAGAATAAATAAACGCCGGAGCACTTTTGCCTGGCTTTTCCGTCAATGCAGATGCATTATTTATTTCGAGCCTGAAACGCGAAGCCCAGCAACTTCGGGAACCTTCAGGATGAAAAGAGGGGACTGAAATCCCCAAATGTTACCGTCGTTCTACATCAGCGTCGCTTCATGGCGTGGTTTCCCTCCGCCAACGGATTTCCCGCCGTTGCGGTGGCCCTCAGCCCGCCGGTCCCTGTGCCGCCCGTGGAGATGGGCCTCGAGGGGCAGAGCAGGCGGGGAGAAGAGGGCAGAGGGCAGCGCTGGCCTCTGAATCTCCATGGTGGTCTGCAGCCGGCCGTGTGCCGTCCCCAGAAGCGCTGTCTGCTGTAACACGCAAGGCGGGGAGGCTCCGGGACTTTCTGGCTTCTATATTTCACGCCGGCTTCCCCGGCAGAGCCGCAGCCCGGAGGGGGAAGTGAAAACATCCTCCTGCCTTTGCAGGTTATCTATCGCCGTCATAATTCCAGTTATTTACACGCATGTATGTTTTATCCACCCACACTAGCCACAGGAGAGCTGATCTTGCTGCAACCGTTAGAGAACTATTAAATGTATATTAGCATGGTCATTTTTATTTAATGGAAACAAATAACAGTTAATCTTGTTGGAAGGGTTAAGTGGGCTTACTTGGTAAAGGGCAAACCCCTTTGGATGCTTTCTTTTTTCAAGAATGGCTGTGGCTGCTGACAGATGGTCTTTGTCCGAGCGTAGCTGAGGACAGATACAGTTTCTTTTTATGCATTTATGAAAGTTGTAGATATTGAGGCTTGGTAATATGCAGGGGCCTAGGACAAAGAGCACGCCGGGTGGACAGAGAGGATTAGATTTCAGCTCAGTGACAGATGGCTGGCTTAGCAGAGTCAGATAAAATTAAAAAGGGGGGAGATGGACAAAAAGAAACCACTTTCCAGGGAAAAGTTGCATCTCTTAAGACAATGGCACAGACAACCTTCAGCCCTTTTTCCCACGTGGGGTCAAGTTCCTGGATTTAAATTCCTGCCTCAACGATGCATTTTATGTTCACGTTTGCAAAAGAGGTGGGATTATTTTTGGTTGACCCAGCTGATCAAAGGGAAACTCAGAAATAAAATGAGGAACAATTGGCCTTTCAACTGCACCAGCGGAAAGGACTTTCATTTGCAAAGTTACACTGAATGTTTATTCACACGTGGGCTTTCACCTCCACCGCCTCACCCCTCCTCCACTTGAGAAGATTTTTATAAGCCGAGCAGTAAAATCCACATTTTCGCTTACTTCATACACACCATTTAAATCTATAACATCACTCTAACCTTTGTCAAATAACCGTACAACATATTTAGTGTTAATTTGTCACACCGAAATTATTCATCGGTGCCTCGAGTGAATCTGATGATATTTATGGGTTGCGCCGGTCTCTGTTTTCCAGCAATGCGGTTTTCTGGGTTTCATAGATTTACTGTGTCTGCTGTTTTATGACTGACATAGCAATAACCAGATTGCAACGATATTTATGTTGTTTGTGGCTGAGCAAGATAATTAAAGGATATAAATTAATCAAGTGCAATTAATTAGAAACTTTATGTTCGCAGCGGTCCTTCTTTGCATGTATAATTTATATTTATTGATTTCCTGGCTTTCATTAGCCTATGAGAGAACAGCAAAAATGCATTAGAGAAGAAAATGTACAATTAGCGTGCGCGTGAACCTTGGCGTAATGGATAGATCAGCGCCTGTTTGGGGCACATAGAAAGCTTTGTTAACTGTCATAAGCAGTTACAATTGATGGGCGGTATTTCACTCCGTATCTTTCGGCTGATTAACGGTGTTTTTAAAGAGTCCCCTTAATGGGAAGCTGATAGGTTGGCTAAATTTACATTTTAATCAGAGTATTTATGATGGAGGCAGCCCTAGAAATTCATTGGCAGAGGGTGAAACACCCCCCTACGGCAGGGGGGTGCGCACTGGGGCAGAGAGCTGCCTTTGAAGTGTGTCCACGCACCTATTTCGTCTTCTTGTTATTTGTCGACTCTGTCTGGACGAAGGGGGTGGGGTGGGGTACTGAGGAAGGGAGCAGACCCCTGGTGGCCTTCCCCTAGTTGGCCACACTGGCTAAGCTGCAGGAGAAAGGGCCAGGCACAACAGATGCCAGAAGAAGGAGATGGCAGTCACCCAGGGTGGCAATGCCAGGTGGCCCCCAAGCTTCCTCTCCAAGGGCCCCACAAAGGAGACAGAGTTACCTTGGCCTGGGAAGGATGGCACCCTAGGTGAGCCCGCTCCCCCTGTCCCCCTGCTGGGCCGGGAGCCAACCCAGCCAGGTCCAGGGGGCCACGCCAGGTCCACAGCCCCAGGTCCAGGGGAGCGACGCCCCTTGCCCAGCAGCTTCCACTGAAACCTGGAGGCCAGGCCTGCTCCTGCCCTGGTCCTTCCCAACAGGCACGGTGTCAGGATGCAGAGCTGCCGGTCCCCACCCTTTGGGAAGGCAGGCAGGAGGTTCCTGCCCCCGTCCCTTCAGAGACATTTCCCAGGACCGATGGCATGTGCGAAGTCAAGGAGGGACAAACGCTCCCTCCCCGTCTCACTTTGTTTTCTTCTCGGGGAGCTTGCAGGAGCCGGTTGGGTCCGCTTGTGCAGGGAAATCGGCCCCCCGAGATGGTGGCATGGACGGCCCACAACAGAACACCTCGGGGGACAATTAGCCAGGCCTGGCGCAGGTTCTCGCCTGCTCTGACCGGCCGTCAATGCGCGTCTCCGCGGGGAAGGACCTGTTCCTTGTCCCCATGCAGCGATGGGACAATAGGGCCGGACAGCCGTGTTATGTGTTCAGTGGGCTTCCCCAACGTGGCCTTTCTGGCGAAGAATGTCAGGAAGCCCTCGGGAGGGACACACAAAGGAGGATTCCCCTGCAGGGGCTCATTCCTGATTCAGAGACCAACAGGAGGAGAGATCTCCGGGCGGCTCAGACAATGGCTGAGCACGCGAGGGGCCTGACCGCCCCGTGAAGACGGCGGCCCCGAGTGCGAACGCCGCCGCTCTCCCCGGTTTCCGCCCCAGCGACCAGGGGCCCGGGCCTCTCCCCGGTGCCCTGGGGGAGCCCAGAGAGCAGGCCACCCCGCTGCCCTGCGCTGGGGTGGCCAGGGCTGAACTCGGCACCCAGCGGAGGCTACGAAGAAGCAGCTTCTTTTTAGGGACGTGGGTGGGAAGACGCCAGAAACCAGCAGATATGAGATTAATATCTGTGAAGGAGGAAACAGTTTCTGCTCTCCGCGGTGACGAGCCCCTTTTTCCTGTGCGTACTAATAATTATTATCATCATTAGTATTATTTTACCCCGCAATTGCCTAAGGATGCTATCCAAGAAGAAGAGCTGTATCGGCTGGGGAGAGCGCCACAGTGTTATTTATTTCATGTAATAAAATATATGTAATGATCATGATTAATGTTTGTTTATTGTTGTAGCATTGTGTTCGCCTTCCAGTCTCAGTGTGAAGCGGGTTTAATTAAACTTGGGAGCGGGTGGGAGCGGGGCGGGGTGGCAGTCCCCGACCCGCCGAGATGGAGCCTGCGTGTGGTTGCCGCGCGCGATCAAAGTGACGTCCCCATAAGTGACTGATTCTGCTTGTTCTTTTAAAGGGAAGTCCGTCCTCCTCATCCTTTATGGGGTAATTTACAGATAAATGTGTTGTGCCTCAGACCAAATGCTTTTATGTACAGAAATTGCAATGACAGGAGAAATTATGGTAATTGAAGAGGGCTCTCTTTTAGGGTTTTCTCGGATCACATGAAATGATCATCAGCATCTTCCCTGGCCATAATTGTGCCCCAGATTCCAAATTATTTTTTATTAGTTTGTTATCCAATTTAACTGTTTGTTCAGGGAAGAGGAGGGCTGAGAGGGAATAGCAAAATATTGTCTCTGCTGGCCAGTTGTCTCCCCTAAGGAAAAATTAGGTCTGTCCAGTCAAGGCCATTTTTTTTTTTCCCCTCATTTCTGACACACCCCATATCAGTTTGCCAAGGCTCCACGCACATACATGCTTGGTTTCCTTGGAAAAATCAAATAGGCATCTGAAATGGAAGCCATAGAAACTTTTTTTTTTGGCACAATATAAATGTACTTACCACTGCTGAACAGAACATTGAAAAATGGTGAAGAGGTCAAGTCTCTATGGTGTGTATTTCCCCACAATTAGAAGTAGTGCAGGTTCCGGTCCGTGGGTCCGGGGTAGAGGCCAAATGAAGCCGGGGAAGGGGTCCTTGCACGTGTCTTTCTAAAGGAGACCACTGCGGTTGTACTTGAGGGTGTTCTGTGAGCTTTGTAATAAGCGGAGACATTCTTTTAAGTTCCTAAAGCCGAATTCAGGTGTGCCTTAATATTTAAAGCACTTTAGGAAGCACTTCAATAGCGATTATCTTATTTTCTCATCAGAACCTTGGAAGGAAGCAGGACATGTCATTGTTTTTACATGGCATACCGAGCACATGTATTTTTGTGCAATTTACTTCTTGCCCTTTAATAATATGTCGTGGATACCGCCAGATCCTTTTATACTTTTAAAACTAAATAGGCCCCAAAACTTTGGTGTTATATAGGTGATGACTACTGATCCTTACATATCAGAAATTTACACTGATAGCATTTTAAAACACTATGTGCTCACTCATTTGAAGCTAGTCGTGATGAATGCAGCGCATGTTAATAGCATCTTACCGTTACTGTGAAATTAATTCGGACTTTGCAGACCCTCATGGTCTGTCCTCAAGGGCCTGTTAGCTCCTCAGCCTGAAAGAACATGAGCAGAACAGAACTTGGAACCGCTCATTTTAGTTACTTGGTTTATAAGTAACACCTGATTCTTAAAAAGCCACGAAATGTATCAGATTATCAACAAAGGTTGACACAGTTGTGATGGGTGAGTTTCCCTTGTTTAGGGCCTTTCCCTACCAGAGAGGGTTTTCTTTCAGCGTGTGATGTGCTCAGATCACAAAGATTCTGCCTCCCACCTACCAATTTTTGATGCCTTAGTCTGGCTGTTAAGTTTTTGCTTATTTAAGAAAGCACTCATTTCTCACTTATGAAAAACTTAAAGGTTCTTCACCATCATGTTATCTCCAATGTTTTTCCAGTGTTTTATTCCCTCAGATGGATGGAGAGCCAGGTATTTACTGTGTGTCAGGCACCCACTGCTGACATCACCTCACCCAAGTGGCCAGATCTCCCGTGTCAGCTTTGTAAATCAGTGCCCATCCGAAACAGCACCCTAAACAGAAACGAAAATAAAGTTATCTTTTACCCCTCCAACTGTTTTGAGACTTCTCAGAAACTCCTAGGAAAGCATAACTAATAGAAGCAGTTTACCCCGGGTTTTATCCCAAAGCTAAATTCTAAATCAGAATCAAAGAGTGTAAATATTTGATGTTAATGCAGGCCTTCTTTAATTGCACGGTGAAAATGTTTGGAAGTTGTAAACAGACAGGGCACAAGGGGAAGACACTGGAAGGTGCAGTTGGGGACCTGGGTCACCCAGGAATACATGACGGCTAGTACATGTGACTTCTGAGCATTGACAGAGGGCCCCACGGAGGTGCTTTGGCTGAAGAAGAGGTTATATTGGATGGTGCCCCATCCCCGTAATTTTGCACACGCAGACAATGCAAGCCTGGTAACTTGGGTGCGGCTCCTTCCACTGCTGGTATTTGGGGATTCTTCAGTAGTTTAGGGATAACTGCATTCACTGAGTCATTCAACTCTAAGTTTTCAACATCTGCGCTTAGGGGGTGCGTGTGTGTCAGGGTCAGAGGTGTCAAAAAGCTTCTATTATAAGCTATTATGTTAGGGTTTTACCTACATGAAGTTTTATTTAAAGAGCACATTTGACAGGGTATGTAGAATTCCAAATAATACTAAACCCAGCAGAGGGATTCTGTTGTACTTCTTTGAAAATCATATCCTGCGGCATTACAAATACAATTACAAGTACCGTTTCACAAAAGGGGTATGAAACCCACACATATACACACACACATATATATATTTTATATATATATACACTCCCCTACCTTCCCAGAGCCAATGGAATCTTGATTAAGATTAATTAATTAAGATCTAGAATACCTGATAAAATATAGATGCATTCTGGGTTATCGCGTGAGTTTTTACGGTCAGGAAGTGGGAGGCGATGTTGCCCACGTGGCTGCCGTACAGCATTACACCTGCTTCTGTCCTAACTGTGCCTGTGTTGCGTACTGACAACTGGCGCGTCTTTCTCACAGAAGATGATGGTGTCTTTGATGGCTGGTGTCCATCTGTCTGACTCTGGGACTTGGGAGCAGGGCTGGCACAGAGTCTGCGCACAAGCACTTACGGACGGAATCCTGTTGAAATGCTGTATCGAAATGTTCCCAGAGACACTGAGGGCTCGTGCCGACCGTTGCGGAGAGCCGAGCCATGCTGGAGAGGGGCCCAGGCCCCAGCCGAGAAAAGGCTGGGCTGGAAACACCCCCGACACCACCGTGTGGTGACTGGGACAAGTTTCAGAGTCTTGTCACCGTGCCAGCAATTCACAGAACCAGCTCACATCCTTGGCCTCTTACGAGAATTAAATCAGGTGTGTGAATTGACATCGCACCAGGTGTCCTCAGCGAACATGACTTTTCTTCATCGTCATCATCATTATCATCATCATCATCATCCCCATCAGCTCTTTGTCATCCATCCTTTTCCTAAAACCAGGGCTTAACATTAAGTTATTCGTTGACTCATTGACTATGTTGAACACCCGTCCAGGTGAGGAACTGAGCGCAGCCTAATGGAGACCTCAGGACACAAGAGCTGTGGCCCCTCCCCCGGGGCTTCCAGGCTGAGCTCCTCTTGGCCGGTGGGCTCAGTGGAGTCTGCCCAGGCAGGGGCTTATCATAAAGATCGGGGGCCTGAGGGGGAAGCTAATGACTGAGAGCCCCCTGCTGCCCTGCAGGGGCAGGGCCTTGAGACCACCTCGGTTTAAGAAACAGTTCATCGGTATCGGGACATCCTTGACGCCAAACATCAGGGTGGCGGAGGGAGCCCAGGCGGTTAAATCATTCCCTCTTCACCCCGTAGTTGGCGTCGCGTGGATTCAGCGGAGCCCGTGTCAGATACAGACTCAACGTCCTCTCCTCCTGGGCCCCTTCCATGGTGCGGCCAGCACCACCTCCGGCGGGGCTCCCTTTGGCGAAAGCCTTGGGCCACTGGGAACAGCGTTTCAGGTCCGGGGAGCATCGTGGGCGTATCCGGAATGGACTGATAGGAAACCTGAGACCCAGGGTGGGGACTTGTCATGGACAACAAACAAGGGCCCAAATCTCTTTGATAGTAGAGATTACTTAAGTCTCAGGTAGCTACCTTGAAAGGCACCAAACAATGCTTGCCAACAGTAGTAGCAGGACGGCCTTATGTTTGTAGGAGCTTTCTTCACCCATGGGTGCATACCAGAACTTTAAAAAGATCCAGTACCGCCCCAAGCCAACTAAATGTGACTTTCAGGGGTAGGGGTGTGGGCTAATTTTCAGATGCACCTCCATGTGATTCTGATGCAACGAGGGTCAGGTCGAGGCCCAAGGTCATACTGGTCATAGAGCACCTGCCCTTCCCTTTAAAAGACAAGTTACAAGGTGGTTCTCGAACACACCTGCTTCTAGGGTTCATGGAAAACTTACAGGGTGTGTGTGATTCTGCATTCTCCCTCACTTTGCGGCCAGGTAGGCTCTCGCCTTGTTTATAACAGCGCTGGAATTTCATTATGGCTCCAGAGAGCACCCCCCACCCCCCCATCCCCTCCAGATCAGGCACTCACCTCACTCAGGGGCTCCCAAACTTTAACCCGTGTCGGGATCAGCTGTAGAGCGTGTGAAAGACAGGCTTTGAGGGCCCTCACCTCAGACTTGCTCCTCCACTGGGGGGACCCAGGGTGACGTTAGTGGCTGCTGGGCTGGAGCGGCTGAGAACCACTCGTCTCCCACATGCTACCTGATGGTGACAAAAGCAATTATTTACAAAACAAATCAGGGCAAAAAAGAAAAACGCTGAAAGAGTCGAGCTAGTCCTAAAAAAGAGCTTTTGATTCTGTTAGTAATCAGCAGTGTGACCATGTAAAACCGCCTCCTTTGGAGATTTGACCAGCGAAGCCACCAACAGGCCTCCGGGTCACCCAGAGGAGCTGCCCCGAGCCCTCCCTGTCACGGTGTCCTTGTCCATTCTCCACCACCCGCCCGGCACGCGATGCCTATCCTCTTGCCTGGACTCCTGCCTCTGCCCTCAGCCGGTCACCATGTTCTTGGCCAGGTTCACACAGAGGATGAGGAATATGGTAAGAAGCAATTGTATGGTTTTCCGTAGTCAGTACGCAGCCCGCTTCCAAGAGAACTAGGTTCATATGTAAAATTCTCAGTGGATAGCTGACTTCAAAGGGGAAAAATAATTAAATCTGTCTACAGATGTAAGCATGATCACAGCCTTTGGCTGGAGGGTTCCCGTCTACCGGGCTGTCTTAGAACACAGTGGAATGAACTATTGCTGTTTGCCTAGCTTAATGGGCAAAAATATTTTAAATAAATAAATGTTTCCTTGAGTCTCAACTTACAAGTGCCATCCATGCCCCACTCCCCGGTGCTGAGGGTTATTGAATGCATAATGCCACGTTTCTGTTTGATATGATGTTGTGGGAAGCGTTACAGTCCGCCATTCAGAATAAAAATCTTAGCTGTTTTGGAAAGAACAAGGAGATTTTGTGCCAAACTATGTAGCCATCTCCCGGGGAAGTGTTTTAGGGACTGGATAGTTTTTCAACTAGATATGTATCGGTTTTAATTATAATGTTAAGTAGTTCTCCTATTTTGACTAGACGTCCTTATTATAAATAAACTTGATTCATCTGTGGAATGGCACCCTGAATGGCATTTCATCATCCCAGATAAGAATTATAATTTGGCTTGAATTACCCTAATGTGCCGATCGCCCTAAGCATTTCCCAGGCAGGCTGCTTTCCGAGTGTATCTTACCGGCACGACTGCATGGGGGTTGGCCCCCTAAACCCAGGAGACTCGCTCCGTCTCTGTGTCCCGTACGCCCTGTCTGATCGCACCTCTCCCGGGCCCAGAAACCTTGGACGAGTCATTGCCTTGCTGGGGTGGGAGGTGCTCCCCGGAAAATACTCACGGGCAGGCAGCTACTTTTAGCCCCTCACCCTTTCGTTCTATTTAAAGCATGTTTATGCACATGCATTCCCTCTTCAAAAACTTTTTTTTTTTAATTTAAAATATACAATGAAAACATAACAAGGTTAAGAACTCTAATCAGAATTCTCAGATGGAGAAATCCTTCTCCTGCAGAATCTCGTAGACTCTTTCCCTTTCCACTTCTGCCCCTTTCCCCCTGCTTCTCACACCCCAGGTTCCTCCCTCCACTCACCCTGCAGGCAGCGTCAAAGGCAAGGAAGACGCTACTCAAAGCCCTGGGCAGCCATTTCGAAGAATCAGGCGGTTGGATTAAATCTTCACCATTGTAACCACAGGCGGAACTTGCGTCTAAACAGAGGGTGTGTTTGGGATTCCAACAGGGTGAGAGACCTGGGAAGTGGATGTGGGCAGCGTTGCGTGTCCTGGAAGTTGCTCCAAGGTCACGGAAACTCAGGCAAAGCCAAAGCTCCGGTGGGTGACCCGCTGGTGTGGGCAGGGCCACTCCCCCTGCGTCCTGCGACTCTGAAGGACGTGAGAACTTGCAGGCGCACTTTCCGCTGGCAGTGCCACCTGCCGTCACGCACTTGGTTCCTTTCATGTGTGGAGCGCGCTTAGGACCTGCGATGCATCCCGGGATCCCATGAAATCCCACGTTTGGCCGCTTGGTTGCCGTTGAAATCAATTCGTGCGCAGATTTTCCGTCCGGGCCACGGATGCCTGGGCTGCCTCTGCCTTGGAGAGCCGTTTCATCTTTCCGGGGAGCTGGCACTGGTCTTCACCTCCCGCGGTTACAGTCAAGACGCTGCCTGCTGTTGAGGCCACTGTGCACCTGGCGCAAGGGCGCGAGGCCGAGAACAGGAGGGCTGGGTGCGTCCGCCCCAGGCTTTCACGGGAAATTCCCTGATTAAACCTCGTGCTGGGTTCCCACCAAGCTCGGACCATCATTTCTTAAAGCACCGTGAGGTTTGCGCTGTGAACATGAAGACTCTTCAGCCCTGATTCAGCTGCAGGCTGACAAAGACGGAGCCTTCTTTCTAGGGTGTCCCCCCGACCCTAGAGGCTGAGGTGGAGGCACTGAACCGTGGCGGAAAGGGGCTCTTTTGTGAATGGAATCTCCCATGGTGCCCTGGCTGGTGTGGTCAGTGGACTGAGTGCCGGCCTGCAAACCCAAGGGTCGCCGGTTCGATTCCCAGCCGGGACACATGCCTGGGTTGCAGGCCAGGGCCCCAGTTGGGGGCGTGTGAGAGGAACCACACACTGACGTTTCTCTCTCTTGCTCCCTCCCTTCCCCTCGCCCTAAAAACAAATAAATAAAATCTTTTTTGTTTTAATCACAATATTTGAGGAATGGGGTTTTGATGCAGACTGCAGGGAGTCAGAGAGGAGAGAACACTTTGTTGAAAGGACTGGTTTGGCTCTGAGGGTCAGGTTGCCCCCCATGACTCAGCACGGTCACCGTGTCCATAAATAAGCTGTGAGCAGCTGCCCCGGGGCCGGGGGTGGAGAAGCCCGGAGGTCTTTGATGGCTCCTAACGTTCCCAGTCTCAGAAACTCACCGAAAGAAAACGCATAGGTGGTTTCCTGTATCTGGATACACCATTAGGTGGAATTACCGATGGGGCGGGAACAAAATCTGCCATCAAGAAGGAATGAAAAGACTCAGTCGTTCTCCAGTAGTTCTTCAGTTCACATAGAAGCTACCGACGAACTGGACGGTAGCCTGATGCCCAGGGACACCGGGTCATTTCTCTCAAAACCTCTAGGCTGAGTGCCCCACGGGGACCGAGCCACAGTCCCTGTCAACCCTGAGCTCAGCGCATAGCCAGGAACAAGACCCCAAACTCAGGGGGTCCCTGGTGGGCGCTGCACCCAGGGGGACAGGCAGCGCTGCCAGGAGCAGACTCCCCTCAGGCTGACCCGAGAGAGGAGGAACAACCTGGGTGGTTTATGGTGGCAGTTAGTGCTCTGTGACCCTGTGACCACAGAGACTGTGACTCCAGCAGAAGAATGTGAAAAAGCGTGAGGCCCCAGGGAGGGTATGTCTCGCTGGGAGTCGCTACAAAATTAAGGCCTGTAAATCACCGGGGTCCGAAAAGGAGAGATGAATAAGTAATTTAAGTGTCGTAAAGCACCCATGGTAGAATGTGTGGCTTACCCCCCAAATCAGTTCAAATTTACTAGCACCCCCTGTCCCCCTGTGTGTGTGCTGGGGGTCCAAGGACTGAAAGGGAGAGAAGGGGAGAGAGCAGAGAGAAAAGCTGTTCTCCACTGCCCACTCCCCACTTGCTGGGCGCTTTATAGAGGGCCCAGGTCACAGTAAATGGTTGAAAACCATGGTTTAATGGGCGAGTGCATTCTGCACCTCAACCATGGCTGTTCCTCCTTCGGCTGATGATAGAAATGGGACAGGTGTTTACTTTGAAACATAGCCGGCATCACAAAATTAGCAGAAAGGGTGATTTTACCTTACTCCGTTTGCAGCGCGGAGTTTGGAAAAGCATTTGATGGTCTCGTCAACCTCACACTCCGGCTCGCGGCCCCCAGCCCGGGGACAGGGCGAGCTCCCATCCCATTTAGAGATGGGATTGGAAGTGTCCATCTTATGCCACAAAGTAATGGCCCCTTCCATCATGAAATTGGATCGCGTTTCTGTCTCCTTATCTGCTCCTAAACCTCCAACCCGTTCACCTTCCTTCTAGACTCTCTTCAGCTCTCCAGCCTCCCCTCTGCAGAACAAAAAGAAAAAAAATACGATCCTAAAGTTGACATTGGGCCCTACGGTCTTAACAACACAATGAGCGCCCTAAAAACGAGAGGCTGGAGATGCAGGGTGCCCCCACCCACCCTCCCTCCTGCCACCTGGGACCGGGGTGCTTTTCCCTCAGACCTCCACAGCACTCAGCCTTGGACGTGTCCAAGGGCAGTGCTCTGTGTTTCCTTGGGCAGAGGCTGCAGGGTTTTAAATGACCCAGAGGACCTCAGGGGCCAGTGTCTCACTCTCAAGGCTCCGAGAGATTCCTTACGCGAAAAACTCCATCGCCTGCCCACTCCAGAAATTCAGCTCAAGATGTGTCCCTACACAATGGCATTGCGGCATCCTTTCACATGGCCCTGAGAACTCCTTTTGTCTCCCCTCAACTAGGAAGAAGAAAAAGAATAATAACATCAACAGTATTATCTTCTAACATGAACTCCTTAAAAAAAAAAAAAACAAAAAAAAAAAAACAATTCTACTTAAAGGATGGTAATAAATCTATGTTCCCAAACTGAATTCTTTGCATGAGCCCTGGAATTCTAAACCTCTGTGTGGCTGGAATCTGGGGCAATTACACCAAAGGGCCAGACCTGCGGTAATGCCCCAGATGACTTTCTGGAGGGGCAGCCAGCGGGGGGGTCCCCATTATTTTAAAGGCAAGACTTCAAACCAAATGTTGCTCTCTTTATTGATCCGCTTTCATCTCCTTTCATTGCATTTCCTGTTTGGGCTTTTTCTTTTTTTTCCACCCCGGTGGTGCACCTCCTCAAATTGGTGATTGAAGACCTCTGAAGGTGCTGTTTGCAAAGGCTGTTAATGCCCCGTCCTCATTTCCTGTGTTACTGCCCACAGCCTGACACAAAGCCCTCCTTGGTAGACACTAAAATATCAGAGAGGCCTCCACTGAGTTTCTCAGTTTGCGGATAGCAGGGGACAGAGCAGGGAGGCGCCTGCCCCTTCCTGCGGCTGGTGAGGAGGCTTTCCCGTGCAGTGCGGAGGAGGTATTTTGTCAGCATGGAGGATTCCCACCTTTGGGATCCAGAGGCTGTTGGCCTGGAATCTGCTCGTCTTGGGAGCCCCTGGTAGCGTGTGCAAATGCTGCACACACGTGTGGATGTGCACACACGCACCTTCTGGGGAGGGATGCCAGGACCCACCAAGCTGAAGGATCACAGAGTCCAACCCCTTTCCCCTGTTTACAGAGTGGAGCCAGGCAAACATCAGCTGAAATGGCTTGTCCCCGTTTTTGATATAAACCTTTTCTTTTTTTCTTTTTTGGTCAGGCTTATCATTTATCTCCATTTGGGTGTCTTAAATTGACCTGTATTGCCTAATTCTCTTATGTTAGGGCCTTGATGCCCTTGGCCCCGCAGGGATGAGGCTGCATTCAACCAGAGCTTTTCGGCTCTCAAGAAAGGAAGGCTGGGATGGGGGCCAGGCCATCAGCCTAGAATCAGCCAGATCTGGGTTCAGAGCCCACTCAGTCACTTGTGAGCACTGAAGCCCTTGGAAAGTTTCCTACCCTGTTAATTCCTCATTAATAGAATGGAAAGACCAGTTCCCACCTCGTTAGGGTGTCTGCAGAAGTCGGGTGTCCACAGAAGTAGATGAGACAGTGTGTGTGAGTACTAACATGTAGTCAGTAAACGTCACCTACGTCCTGAATGTCGTTATGTTACTGTGGACATGATGGGTAATCAGCACACATGTGACGCACATCCATGCGTGACGCACATGGATTCTGAAAAAGAAAGTCCAGAAAAGAATTTCAGTAAAAGAAATCTAATAATGCTTATGAACACCTCACTTGTTCAAGTTTTACCAAAAATAGCAGACCCTCACAAGCGAGGGAGGCCCTGAGGTGGTGGGCTGGGGAGCTCTCTGCCATGGTGGCAGCCTCAGCCCCCCGCCCCACCCAAGACAAAAGCAGATGACACAGGCACTCTGTGAATACGATGTTACAATAAGGAGAACAAGGTCCTGCTCCAATAGGTAGTTTTAAAGGTAAGCCATTCCCCAACTTCAGTCTCTCAATACCAGGAACACTCACTCACCTTCTCAGTTCAGTGTCTCACGGCGTAAGTCAGAGCTACTGTCACCTTCTTCGTCCTTGCCATCACTTCAGCTGACCGTCAGTGCATCATTTGAAAATCACTGTACAAATTTTTCCTATAGTTCTAACAACTGTCTCTTTCTTAACATTTAAAAGTTGTTTATAGTAAATACTTCAAAATAGTTACATTAAAAATTTTAAGTGAAGGAAAAATAATGAAATATAAAATACACGCTTGTGTACTCATCCACCTACCTTAAGAAATAGATTAGTAGCCCCAGCTGGTGTGGTTCAGTTGGTCGGCTGGTGTCCCACAAAGGGAAGGGTCAAGTTGGGGCGCATGCCTGCGTTGCGGGTTCGGTCCCTCAGTTTCTCACTGTGTCCTTCCAGAAACGCGACTAAACATATGTTGGACCCTCTCTCTCTCTCCCCTTAACCCCTTTCTTTTCTCCTAGTCCCTGCCTCCATATGCTGTATTTTGGATAATTCCTGCTCATGGAGCATCCAGTTAACACTATCGTTGGCTATTTAGAATTAACAACTAAAGTATCTATTAAGCTTTTAACTGCAAGTCCTAGTTTTTTTTTTTTCAGTTTCAGAAATTCTAGTTGCTACTTTTTCAAATCCATGTTATTATCCGCATTGTTCCCTGCTCCTAAATCATGTTTTTATCTCCTTATGTTTTCTAATTATACTAAATATACTCTGTTTATATTTTGCATTTTATGATTTCATTACCGAAGGCTGTGCTGTTGTTATTCTATGGCTTTTATTTCAACGAGCTCACGTTCCTTTTGGTGCCTGTGATGTTCAATGCTGAGCATATATTTCTCAGAATTCTAGTCCTTCTGGAGAGTATTTGATTTGTTTCTGCCTGCTGTCTGGGGGCTCCATAAACTTGGGGCCAATTTAAAACAAGCCCTCAGCTTGAGAGACTTCTGGAAAACCGTGAGACAAGTTTACCAATGAAAAATTCCCTTTATTCGCTATCAAAATGGAGCAACTCAGTCCTGTTTTCTTGATGTCTCCTGCCGTAGCATGTGGGAACTCCGAGTACAGCTAGCTCGTCCCTCCGTAAGGACGGAAGGACACGGCACTTCCTGGGCTCCCTGCCTCGTGCCACCTGCTATTCCTCTGAGACAAACGCCAGGCTGAGCACAGCTTAGCTCTCCAGACCCCTCCATGCCTCTGTTGTCTTCCTCGCTGAGATTCTTTCCATTTTAAAAGAGTTCAGGTCAGTATTTCATTTAAAGTATATAAGGAGCTTCCCGCCTTTTTACAGCACCATGTTTTTCTTTTTCTTTTTAATATAAGGGTCCACACCCTTGTATGTGTATGTGTGTGTGTGTGTACACAAGGGTAATCTATTCCATCATAATTCTAGAAGCAGGAAGCCTTTTGAAACTATGGTTCTTTTCCTAGTTACCTCTGTTCTGAAAGTATCCCTGGCACTACAGAGTAAAATAAGCTTTAATGCATGAGACTAAATATTTTCTTGTACATCATTGATGTAGGCACCTGTATTCTTATTTGCCAAATGAATCAGAAGGAAAATGAGCTCTCAGACATGCTGGGTAACATGTCCAGTTTTTATTTGAGGGTGGTGTTTACCCTTGCATGTGTCCTGTAACCTGCGCTTCTCTCTAATGCTGAAAGGGAAACGGATCTGTGGCGTGAGACAGGGAAGCCCTTAGGTTCTGAAACAGATCTTGCTGGCCTTCAGCAGCCTGAAGAGCTCCCGTAGGTTTTTGTTTTTTGTTTTTGCAAGGTATTGATTGGAAACAAAATAGAAATACTGTCTTATGGCATCAAACAAACACAAGGAGTGTGACTCTGACTCGGGAATAAAAATTGCATCCCAATGGCTTGAGCCCTCACAGTAGGCTCCTGTTGGAAGTGGGTAATTTGATTCAGTGAGAAATCTGAATAGAGAATTAGGGAAAGTAGCTCTACAATGAACTGGTAGCCTTGGGACAATACTGATTTGTCCTTTCGGGAACCATTGTACCTGCAGGTCAAGACCAAGGACTTTGAACCCAGACAAGCCGGGTCCGAATCCTGGACCCTGCTGTTTGGCCTCTCTGAGGCTTGGCTTCCTGTTCTGAAACCGGGGGTAACATTAGAGCCCACGTCATCCGGCTGTTGTGAGAAGGGACAACGCTGTACTTAGCGAGAGGGGACAAGTCCTTCCCGCACTTTATGGCAAATTATGAGGACTCAAAATAAGGAATTTTCATGGTTGTCGAGCTTCGGGACTGTGTGTCCAGGAGGTCCCAGCCATCCCGGGAATGAACATGTTTTCAATCCATGGTACAAAACAACCAAATTACGAGACGTTGCCCTTGAAAGGGAGAAAAAGTTGGAAGAGATTTGCCAACAAATAGCAAGACCACGTCCTAGTCTCTCACTAGTAGAAGCCGCTCCTGCCCAGAGAGTGAGAAGGTGGCAGGGTCACATCATGGGACGGGGTCGATGTGAAGCAAAGAAAGGAGGAGAAATTTCCTTGTTACCTGTTGTTGAGCGGCAGGGGCAGTTGGAAGAGCTCAACACACTGTCTGGTGAGAAAGGAAGGGCCTGCAGTGTGTTTAACCGTAGAGACGCCTTCACGGAAGTATGTGTGTACCGGTACTGCAACTCGATCCAGAGCACATTTGGTCGGAGCCGGCGATAAATCGTCAGAGCCGGCCTTCGCGTTCGCTGGGGCTGGTACTGAGTGTCTCGTTTCTACAGAGTAAATCACGGTGGCTTTGGTGCTTTATTTTCCATCTTGTGTATAAGTAAACTGCAGGATCAATTGGGAGGTAGAATCAATCTGCTATTTATTACCTTGAAACGCGACACCCTATTTTAAGGGCCCTGTTCCCTTACGATTTCACTTGAGAACAGCATTATGTCCAAACAATATAGAAACCAGCTTTACAGCTCCTGGGTTGTTGTTTTTTTTTTACTTCAGCCTGGATGGATTTATATTGTATATAACTTTCAAAACCCAAATAAGTTACTTAGTGGATTTTGAAACAAGCATGTGAACGAGGAAGAGCCGTTTGGGGTTCGGGGGGTCTTAAATCAGCAGAATGCACTCGTGACCAGACCTTTTTTTTTTATATTATTAAAAAAAAAAAAAAAAAATGTGCAGGACTCCCATTGACCCACCGATCACAGCTTAATGTTCCAAAGAAAATAAATAAAAAGCCCATGTCTAGGGAAAAGAGTTCGGCTGCATGGGGGTTCTGTCATTCTACTTTGCCAAGAACCCTTGTCCTCTAATTTATGGGTTTCAGGAAGAATGTGTCCTCACACCGCTGGGAGGCCAACGGGGCCTGAGGTCTGATGGGAATCAGGGAGGTTAAACCTAATCCTTGTGACCTACCCCCCGCCCTTCCCGAGTAAAACCTGGGGTGGTGGCCCCACCGAGACCCCCTTTCCACGGTACCATTTGTCTCTTTGTCCCTGATCTTTAGTCTCGGGCCTTGGTTTACCTCAACACGGCCGTGATGGGACTCGGTGGCGACCGCATGAAAATACCTCCACCAAGTGTGATACAAGCTTTTTCAATGTCCCAAACTGAGTTACATGGAATTGAAGAGAAACTGACAGTCATGAAAAGCTGGTGACAACCTTGATCCCCGTAAATTTGTGTTTTATTGGGGCTTAAACTTAAGGTTAACCAGAAAGAGGGGGAACGAAAGAGGCCAACAGCGGTGTAAGAAATAAGGAAGCCCGGAGCAGTGTCGCACGGGCGCCGCGTGGCCGTGACTGTGCAGCCTTTCCCTCCCTCCTTTTGCCTTCTTTCTGTTTCTCTCTCTCTCTTTTCCTCCCTTTTTCTTTCTCCTTTTCTCTCCCTTCTCGCCCTCTCCCTCCCTCTCCCCTCTCTTTTCTTTTCTCTTTATAAATGTGTACCCATCATGACGTGTGTGTTCTGAAATCTTGCATGCAAAATTGTGTGTCATGTGGAATTCATTCAGGGTTCCTCGGGAGATGAACTTAAGAAAGATGTTTCCCTTTACAAAAGTCAATTCATATTCATTAATCCTCTCATATTCAGCCTTTGCTGAGCCTTCAGAAAGCCCGACCTGCACACTAAGCTTTTGGTGTCCTTGCCAGTGGATCAGGGCCCACAGACAAAGTCCAGAAATGGAAAGGGCTTTAAGGTGTAGGCTGTGATGGAACTTAAACCAGGGCATGGTTGTGTGTGTGTGTGTGTGTGTGTGTGTGTTTACAGGAAAAAGTTTCTTCTTTCCTCCTCAGCCCCTTCATCCCCGAAACTTGTCTGAAGCAGCTAATGTGTTCTGGGATTTATAGGAAAATTTATGATCCTAAAGATAAAATAAAATTTTACATTGTATACAGCCTGGGACAGACTCTGAGAATAAACGTAATTCTCCTAAATTATAAGGAACCATAAATCTGGGTAAGTTCTTGCCTCGCTGCCATATAACCTTGAGTCAACCTGGAAAGCACAGGGGACTTTTGATTCTCAACAATAAAATTCGAGAGAGACTTCTATCCGAAGGGACCAGACTCATAGCTTTACGCCAGGACAGGAAGAGGCGGGTGCGGGAGACGGGGAGAAAATGAAGACAGGCCAGCTAGTCGTTTCTTATCAGAGCTAGCCAGCGTTAATTAAACACCTCGCCAGTGGGTATCAGCAAGGAAGCCGCCGCTGGCTCAGGACACGGCTGCCTATAGAAGCATAAAGGTATCTCGGTTGTTTATCTGCTGTTGGGGTCCCACCCCTCACCCCAACAGGTAAGGTCCCCTCCCACGCCCCCAACCGCCCGTATGTTCCACCCTAAAGAGGGGGAAACGTACGGGCCAGTGCTTGAACTTCCATAACAAATCCTTCAGAAGTTATTTTTGATTTTATTGCAGTCTGCGTGTTCCCTGCAACGACCACTTGGACAATATTTGTATTGGTGAAATGGCTTTGAAGGGTTCTCACCCCTGGGACAATTGCGGGTGGACAGGGCATGCCAGTGATGGGGGTCCGGGCTCCCCACCATGCTGGCCGCTGCTAGCGATGGTCACTCTCCCTCTGCCAGCATCCCCGAACTGCCTCTCTGGTCGACACCCCAGGGGTCTGAGGCAGAAGAAAGGCCCAGGTGCCAGGTTTGGCCCACTGTTAAGTTCTGGTGGGTCTGCACGGTTAAACATTATTTTTAAAAGGATTTGTCAATGTTTAAAAAGTAGACGTTTTCACATAAAAATCTGGCGTCTAAAACAGTTGTTGGCTAGCTTCCTCCTGAGCATGGCAACCACAGTGCGAAGACTTTCCCTTAAAAGCGCAGAAGAATTGGGCAGCTGGGCCCACTGTCCACACACCCTTCTCCCCCGTGACCATCGGAAGGCGTTCAGTGTTTAGGCTGGTCGATTGCAGCCACGGAGGCACCTGCCCGGCCCCCGTGTAGGCCCTGGATTTGGCGCCCCGGAATACCCCGGAATACCCCGGAATACCCTGGAATACCTGTTCCAGGGACAGAGCGTCAGGACGTTTGTTTTTGACTTGGCAGGCGGTTAAGCGCCATGTGTCTGAATTTCAGGTTGAGCCATGCTTCCTTAGAAGTGCTTGGGATTTTCTTCCTTAGGCAAGCCTGGCTCTTCTAAAAGAGATTTTGTTGTTGTAATTACTAGACATGACTCTCACCTTTGCCCACCCCCAGCCCCAGCCATGTGTGGTTCCACACCCGCCCTCTGTGACACGCTGCGGGAGGGCTGAGCTGCTCCTCGGGATTCACACCTGATGAGTGAAGCTCCGTTCCTGGACTCTCTTCCCCTCAGGTCTGACGGTGGCAGCTGGACCTCCCCGCACCCCTCGCGACCGGAAACCCAGCCGCAGGCATGCGATACATGTTTGTTGGGTAAATTAACTAGCTGATGACATTTCAATAACGGTAGCTAACTTTTATTGAGCATGTATGAAAGTATCTAAGTACTTTGCATGAACTCCCTCAACATGTCATTCCTATTGTACAAGTGAGAAAAACCCAGATGAAGATATTGGTGACCAGAAGGGAGACACCCCCAACCCTCATAGGCCTCCTGGGTATCCAGACCTCCTGCCCCAGCCCAGGCGGCATGCAGGGTTCAGGCCCTATTTCCAGGCCCCAGTGCTCCCTGACTTTGTGGCTCTCTGCCTCACCAATTGGGCCTGATTCCAGAGACACCTGACCCCTCACCCACCCTGCGTTGCGCCTTTGCTTTGGTCGATGTCTTTGGCCTAGAATGTTCTCTCCGCCCTGCAAACGGTGGTCACCCGGGTGCCTAGCTCTGACCCCTGGGCCCCAGGCACTCTCCTGAGTGAGCAGATGGATACTCTGGCCCCGGCCTCTGACTCTGGGACCTTTACTGCACGAGACGCGAAAACTGGCTTTTCACTGTCAGCCTTTGGGGAGCCACTCCCACTGGCTGGCAAGAGAGCTACTGGCCTGGCTTCTCAGCTCCCCTCAGCGGTGTCCCTGTCGGAGCTCCCAGTCGGCCTCATCCGTGCGGGCGTGTTGACACTGCAGCAAACACCACTGCGGTCTTTCCTCCCCTGGGAGTAGCTGTTAAACATTGACCAGCACAGCACTGATTATATCGACCCATAACTGCCTGCCATGCATGGAATGTCTGTGTCCCCCAAAATGCACCTGTTGATGTGCTGGTAATAGGTGGGGTCTTTGGAAGGGGAAGAGACCTCAGAGTCCCCTAGCCCCCTTTCTTCCAAGTGAGGACATAGTGACAAGTCAGTAGTTGGCAGCCCAGAAGACGGTCCTCTCCAGCATCCAACCATGCAGAACCTTATCTCAGACCTGCAGTCCCCAGAATGATGAAAAATACATTTCTGTTGGTTATAAGCTACTCAGTCTATGGTGATCTGTTGCAGCAGCCTGAACCGATGAAAACATTATCTGTCCTCTGTATCTCTGCCCTGTGTCTGTCCCTGAGTATGGCACATAGTAGGCCTTCAACAATTGAATGAATGAATGCTGAATGCTATCACATGTTTGTAACCTTTCGTCACAAGTTTAACAACACCATCAAGGCAGGAATCATGTGTTCCATTCACCATTGTGAATAGCAATGGAGCACATAGTAGGTGCGCACACTAATAGCAAGGATCGCATAGTAGGTTGTCAATAAAGACTAATTATCCATTTTTACAGAAAGGAGTTTAATATTCTGCCATTTTAAACAGAAAATCTACTTTTTCCCCTTCATGCTTGACAATGCCCAGATACTCAAGCCTAAGAGCTGAGGAACAGTTCCCCGGTTCTTTAAAATAAACCCACACCCTCTTTAAGCAGCATCTTTGCACTCCTTGAACAGCACAATAAGGCTTCTTCTCTGCCCAGCATGAGCATATGGTGCAGTCCCATCTCTCAGTCACAGGCTGGGCCTGGTGCAAAGTGGCCCTGCAAAGCCAGGGCCAGGGCCAGGGCCGGCGTCCCCTCCTGCCGCCAGGCGCAGGCACAGGCGTGGGCAGCCTGGGGGAGGCGGAGAAGCCACAGCTCTCCCGCACGAGGTCCGGGTCTGGTCCAGACCCTGCACCTGGCCACACCGGGAAGCCGGGAGCTGCTGTCCTTCGGAGAGGCCGTTTGCCTTTCATATTTTACGTGAGGACCCTTCTTTAGCGTTTTCCCATGCTGTGTGGAATGTGCGGAGCTTCTGAAAGATGCAATTAAGTGGGCAGAGCCCGCGGATCAGGCTGATATTTGGAAGTATGCTCATTTACTGCCGTGCCATTGTAATTATCCCCCTCGCCCTCTCCCCACCCCGTACCGGCCTCTGCACATGCCCTTCGGTGTGCAGCCGCGTGAGAGCGTCACACCTTCCATGTCTCCAGGGACTCCTGCCCATGGAGGAAAGGCCGGCCGCCTCTCCTGGGAACGTGAGGGCAGGAGCAGCCACCATGCCCCCCGGGGCCCGCGCCCTCGGGTCAGTCCCACCTGCAGCTCCCAGCTCTGGGCCAGCCCTGCCCCGTCGGGTCCGGCCAGCTCAGCCTCCAGCCCCTCCCGGGGCAGCTGGCCTCCATGGGGTGAGGGCTGGACACGTTGCACAGCTGCCGCACGCCTCAGACGGGCTCGTTTTATTTCTGCTTTTACGGGGAACGTTTATTGTTGGCCTTTGGGCTGGTGTCTCCTCTGCCCGGTGTGGGGTTTTATGTGGATACAGGTCCAATTGCCCTTCAAGAGGTTTTGTTTTGAATTAAGCTTTTTTCCCCCTCCAGTTGAACTTGGGGCTTTCTACATTTTAGTGCTTTAAAAATAAAGTTTTTATTGTCAGTTTTTTATGAATCTTTATTATTCTATATCCATAATCAGCTCCATGGGTAAAACCAGTTGATTACCTCGAAGCCTCTGTCCTCTTATCTCAGGAAAAGTCTTTGTATTTTCCCATAGAAGACAGGGAATCACCCTTAAAAAAATATATATATATATATATTTTATTCATTATTTGAGGGGGTGGGGGAGGGAGAGAGGCAGAGCTCCATGCCCTCCATGAGGCGCCTGATCCCCTCGCTCACGGTGTCCCCAGATCTCCAGATCCGTCCGCCTGACCACCCCACAGTTCCACAATTTCTTCTGTCCTGTGCCCGTTAGCGGGGTGTATTTTACCGTGTTCCATGTTTTCCCTTTCCCTGACAAGATCCATTCAATGCTCACGCGTGCAGCTACTCAACAGAAACGTGTTGAGCGTGTGTGCTCTGTGTTAGATCCCCTCGGGGGCTGAAGAGACAGGGACCACCGCAGCAAATTCCGGCTGCCCTCACGGAGCTTAGAGTCCCGACTAATTATTACTTAACGACAGTCACGGGGCGGGTGACAGCAGGAACGCACGGAGCGCAGCCTCGCCCATCTGGAACGAGGCTGTTCTCAGGGCCAGGCAGCAGTTTGACCTCTTTGAGCCAAGGGCCGGTGCTGGCTTTCCTAGAGAACAAGAAACCATGATGTAGCTGGCAGACCGTGGGACAGCCTGCGGGAACCTCATTCCCTGGCGCAGTTAGAAGCAGTGGATTCACCCCGATCCCTCCTTTCTTACTCCCTGCGCCGGGCATGTGTTACAGGCTCTCTTAGCTCATACTCATCTTTTTGTTTGCTCTGTACCTGTGGGGCTGAAAACCCGCAAACTGTCACCAACATCCCCTCACCTACGGGGTTCCAGGTAGGTCCTGCAGGAGGCAGAATTTCCAACAGGTTAGAAGGCACAGAGAAGCTGGAGGCTTGCCTCCTCTCGTGCCACCTCCGTATGGTCATAATAACGAAATGAAGAAGGAAGGAGACATAAAAGCATAGTTTTCAAAAGTTGTTTTTATGCTACATGAGTTGATATAATAGTACCTGAAGGTAGATAGCAATAAGAGTTAAAAATGAACCATAAAGTCTAAATCAACCACTAAAATTTAAAAAGTTACAGTTAATAAACCAACACAGATTTAAAAAGAAACCATAAATGAAAAACCCTTAATACAAAAGTACTCAAGAAAGAAGAAAAAGAGAACAATGAATAAATGAAACAAATAGCCAAGAGCAAGATGGTATATTTATACCTAACCATGTCAATAATTATATTAAATGTTAGTGGCCAAACATTCTGATTAAAAGGCAGAGATTGCTAGGTTGGATGAACAATCAAGAACCCCCAACTATATGCTTCCTACAATAAGTACACCTTATTATTATTATTATTATTATTATTTATTATTATTTTTAAAATATGCTATACTAATACTCATAAAAAGAAAGCGGGAGTGGTTATTTTAATACCAAAGTAAATTCCAGAGGAAGATTATTTATTACCAAACACAGAGTACTTTTGTAATGATAATGGGACAATTTAATTAAGAGGAGTTAATCCTACAAGTTTATACACTTGGTAGAGATTCAAAATAGATAAAGCAAAAATTGATAAAACTGCAAAAAGAAATAGAGAAATTTACAGTTCTATCTGGAGATTTCAATAACCCTTAATAATGGAGATGACAAATAGTGAGAAAATCAGTAAGGTTATACAAGTTTTATCAACCAGCTTGATCTAATTGATAGCTTTGGAAAATTATCCAACAAAAGCAGAATTTCCAGCATTTTCTGGTGCCTATGGAACATTCAGCAGAACTGTAGTCCCCGAAAACTGGCTGACTTTGAGATTAGCACACCAACTCGGAGCACTTGTGCCCCTGTGTCGCTCCTCATGGTGCTTTCTGGGCATGAAATACCCTTACCTGCCTGCCCGTACCTACCAGCTGGCTAACTTCTGTTCATCTTTTAAACTGTTCATCCATGACCTCCTGTGAGAGCCATTCCTCAGCTACCCCAAACATATTGCTTCCTCCTCTGCCTGACTGTAACACTTTGTACATAAATTCATCTTCGTCTGAATCACCGTGTGTTGAATTACAGGCATAGTTTTTTCGGCTTCTCCCACTAGATTGTAAGGATAAAATTTGGAATAAAAATTATGTGACTAAAATTAATAGCATGCTATAACATGCTATTTGTTAACAATAGCTATTATTTACTGAATGCCTATGATATGCCAAACACATACACTGTGTTTTTTTTAATGCAGAGACAATTTTAAGAAACATTTACTTAATAAGTACTATGTGGTGGACATTGACATACTACATAGAAAATACCCTCAAATACATTTGGAAGGCAGTCTTCAGGGCAAGAGGATGTGACCCTGCTAAATGACCTTTATTTAGCCAACTCACAGATCACTATAATTTTCCAAATCAAAGCAGTCAGCGTAGGGATGGCATTTGTCCCCGCACAATAAGGAAATCCTCTGAGTACCAGGAAACATAGAGCTATTTGCCATCTTTCTTCAACTTTTTCTTCCAGTGTCACTTCAGGGCAGGGATGTTGACTTGCTGGTGTGGACACTCTCCGGTGGGCCCGGTCAGTGCTCATGAAACAGGTCCCATCCTCTGACCTCCTGTGCCCTCAATGAGAATAAATGACCCTACTCAACGGGGTGGAATCTTTGTCATCGATTCTCACAGCCACCCAATAATCTAGGTGTCCCTACACTTCATCTTTCGCTCCAGAAGGAGGAACTGTCCTCACAGAGGGACACCCATGGTGCATCTTGCAAACTTGGCATTTGATTTATCTGTGGTAAGCCAAGGCGAAAACCCAGGTTTTTCATCAGGCCTGTCCTTACGTTGTCTGAATCCTTGTGAGCAGCATTACTCTAACAAAGGAAAATCAGAAATTTGATATAAGAGGCCGGCTGGGCTGCTTGCTTTGTCACATGACCCTAATGTCCTTTTTAATTTGACTCGAAGGATCCAAAAGTTTGATTCACTTTTCTTGGGGCAGAAGTCCCAGATTATTGGAGTAGAAATGAAAACCATTTTTCTTCCTCAGTCTGGAAGAAAGAAAAACATTTTCCAAGACATTATGTGGAATAGATTGTAGTGGAAGGGTGCTTAGGAAAATGCCCAAGGCAGGCAGTTACCACATGACACCAAGGAGGCAAAACATGATTGTCGTGGCCGGAGACCACCGTGTCCTCCCTGATGATGACACCGGGAGGGCTTGCCACTTAGACAGTCAGTGCAGTGACCTGTAAAACTGGCACCCAGGAAGCCCAGGGCATCCATGCCCACTCTGCGGTGGGTGCTGTTCCTGCTTCGGTGACGTTCTGGTGTGACAGGACCTTAGAGACACCCTTTCCTTTGTAAGGTCATGGCCCTCGATGTGGCTAGACCTGGTGACTTCAGGGACACATCAGGTGCACGAAACGCCGAATTTTTAAACTGAAAGACCAGGTAGGAGGCACACAATGCGAGCAAACCTGAAGTGTGCAAATCAAGGTCAAGGATGAGAACAGTCTCACAAGCAGTCTTTTTGCTTGGTTTTCTCGCTATAGACAGACTGGGTGGATCTGTTCTACCAGTAACGTGTTTATTAGTCAATCATTAGACTGTTTCCCCATTTATAATTCCAGCTAGAAGTCGAGCTTGATGTCACAGGTAACGAGTGTCAGTTGATTGTGGGTGCTAGGCCCTCCCTCCCTTCCTGTCCAGGAAAGACCTTTGTGGCCCCCTCTCCTCCTGGAACAAAACTGGGGTGTAGCTTCTGATGCCGGCTGGGCAGCTGACTTCACTGCCACAGACTTTTATTTCAAACAAGACTAATAATTTGTCATGAGCCTGTGAGGTTTCACAGGGCGGGCACGTCACACAACTACAGCACAAATACGCTTAATAACTTTTTCTTCAATAATTCTGTGTTTTCCTCATCTCAGGGGTTTCTTGAGATAAAAAGTAAATGAAATACTTTGGAAATTTAAGAACATTGAAAACAAATACAGGTGACCCTTGGACAACACAGGTTTGAACTGTGCTGGTCCATGTGTACACAGGTTTTTATCAATACTGTAAGTGAATTTCCTCGTCCTTATGATTTTCTTAAACACATTTTCTTTTCTCTAGCTTACTCTATTGTAAAAATAGATAATGTGATACATACAATATACACAATATAACTTAATTGGCTATTTATGTTATTGGTAAGCCTTTCAGTCAATAGTAGGCTATTCATAGTTAAGGTTTTGGGGAGTCAAAAGTGACATAGGGGGTCAGAACCCCTAACCACCACATCGTCTAAAGGTCAACTGTGTAGTTATTTTCCATTCCTGCAGTGAAAGATCTGGGTCTTCATAGCAAAGCGGAGAAAAACCAAAGGCCTTAGTAGATCAGAAAATGTTAGAAGCGGAAGAATCTATTATAGGCAGGGGGAAAAAAAAAGACCTCATTTTCTATCCCCTGATTGTCTGGGGAGATAAAGGAGCCGAGGCCTGAGGAAATGTTGCTGTTGGGAACACCTGACCTGCACGGAGCTCCTTCCGTGTGCCCGTGCTGGTCTGAGCCCTGCACCGGTGTGACCTCATTTCCACCACAGCGGCTTCTAAGGTAAACACTCTCATTACCACCCTGTTTCACAGAGAAGGCGCAGACTGGATAAGCCGTCTGACCCAAGTTGCCCATCTAATACGAGGTCTAGCCCGGACACATGGGATGGAAGCGTGCCCCACGTGAGAGCCACGCCTTTATACATTTCTGTCGACTGTTGCTATTGAATGGAGCCGGATGGTGTCTACGGACTCAGTCAGGGTCCATGAGTAAAGGCAGGATTCTCTGGTTCCTACGTTAGAATTTGAGACCCGTAAGCAAGAGTTCGCCTGCCCTAACCACGGGAGTCAGGGCCATTGTTTCTCTGAGAAATGGCCCTTTCCCTGCCTCCGGGGTTGGACTCCATAGCTTGAAAAGTCAGTTGTATCAGTTCACGGTCAGGTTCGCAGACGCCACCGAAGCGTAAGTCTCTTCTCTCCAGCCTGACAGTCAGGTCGGGATGGAAGGTCACCCGGCCGTTGGCGCCTCGGCTTCCTCATGTGTAAGATGAGGGGTAAACCCACAGCCTAGCATGCTGCTGTGATGACTCCGTGAGACAGCGGTGGTGTGACGTAAGGGCCTGTAGATGATATTTGTCATAAGGCACTCAAAGGACGTCCCTTCACCCCACTTACAAAGCTACTCGGACAAGGTTTAGGCTGAACGTGTCCATTTTCCAGACAGAGGAAACAGTTCCACATCTCACGGAAACACTGTTTCAAGCACTTCACTGCTCGAAGTTAGAAAGTTGAAAGTTACTGCTTATTTTTACCTTCTTCTAAAAACAGGGGTCAGCTGTGGCTACCTGAATATTCTCCATTTGGGTGGTTTCAGGCTTCCTGTAGGAAGGCCCAGCACCGGTATTTTAAGCTATATTACGTTTTTACGATGCAGATTTTCACTCGCTGCGGTTGTGCGCGCCCACCCCACCCCTGCGCACACGGGCAGCCGCCCCGGTGTTGACACAGGCGTGGCCACGTGCTGACCGAGACGGAGACAGACCTCGTGCCATCTGGGCTTTTGGGGACCTTCCGCTGTCAAGCAGCTCATGGCAGGAAGTTTCAGAACAAATTGGAACACGTGCACAGGGAGACAACGTGGGGGACAGGTCTGAGTCTCAGTTCCCAATCACTGTTTTCCTGAATAAAGCGCAGTAGAAAGATTTCCAGTGGAACAGAAATGGGATGGCGAACATCCCAGCCACTGTAGGATGTTGGCATTCATGTGTGTATATGTGTGTGTACATGTATGTAGTGAATATGTATGCATATCATGAACATGTGCAAACATATAGTAAACGCACACATGTTCTCTTGTTTGGGTTTTTTTTTTTTTAATTTAAAAAAATGTGCCCACTATTTTGTAGCTTGCATTTGTCACTTGGAAATCTGCCTTTGGAGAAACCTTATCTTGCTTTTGGTTTATTGGAGCCTTTGGACCGAAGGAGAAAATTGGTGTGTGAGTTAGGTTTCCATTACTGAGTCAATTGATTAGAAAGGGGATCGGTGACGGGAAAGGGTTTAAGACAGACCCACAGGCAGAGAGTACGAACAAGAAGTGGTTGTCATCAAGGGCATGACATTTTACGACAGAACCAGAGAGAGGGGCGGGGCTCAGGGATTGAATGGCAGCCTTCAAAGCAGTAAGTCGATGTCCTGCGCCTCCCAGAGTTTAACGCTGGGCTCCCTTCGCCCGGTATCAAGGGCTTCAAACATGAGCTTTGATCTCACCAAGAAAGTGACCAGGTGGCAAAGAATGATGACCACCTTTCCAGTGGCCCCAGACTGGGACCACCGTGCCGGTGGAGAGAGTAAGTCAGAACAGAAGGGAAAGGGGCAAGGAGGGAGAAGAAACTTGCTGTTTTCTTCTGTCAGTAAACACAGTGGAATTGGGTTGTTAGCACAAAAACAGACTCAAGTCCCTTTGGCACTAATTGCGTTTCAGTGTTGAGAGGGAGATGGAATTGTGTGTTTCTCTGTTGGCTTCCACCATTAGCCGAGAGAGAGCCAGGGAATTTTTTTTTTTTTTTTTAAGTCGAGGCTCTTCTGTAAAGAAAGCAGGGAAACAATACCTAGCTGTCACAGCCAGCTGATATCTACCTTTGATCAGCCAAATGAATGTTGCAGGCATTTCTTATAGAAAGGAGATTGCTTATCGATCTATATCAAAATATGCATGCTAATCCTGGGCAGCAGAGAGCATTTCCAAGTGGAGTTAATAATCTGATTGCTGCCCTGTCTGGAGCAATTCTCTGAACTCGGCGCTCTAATCAGTCCGGGGTCTTGCAGTCAAATGTACTTTGCTGTTTAAATTTGGATTGGTGACATTGATTGAGGAGCCCTTGGAAAGGTGTTGACAAATCAAATTGTTTGTTCCAGTAGTGTTTTTCCAGAGATCAAGTCCAAAGTAATACACACTGAATTTGTTCATTACTAGTAGGGCGAAGGGAATGATAAAATTCACCTGCATCATTATCACGGACACGGGCCCAATAAAAGATAAGTTCTGCCTGAAGAAAATGTGGTTTTGTCGGGGCTGCAGTGAGTTACACAAGGGGGTGGCCCTTCTGGACCCCATGACATTAGATGCATTTGAAGAAAGATTAGCAAGTGCATTTATTCCACGTGCAGGATCAGAGCGCTGTGTTTGTTTCGTTGAAAGGCAAACTAAAAGGTGGGCAGGTAGATGTCCGGCATCATTTGAAGAAGCTCTTGGCCACCAGACCTGCGTCCACCCCGAGAGAAAGTGACAAAGAAGAAAGGCACCCAGGTCCGCAAGGTTGGCCCTGCTCCGAGGACGGGGGGCCGTGTTTCCACCAGGGACCTGGAGCCGGCATGGGGGGAAGTTGCCCTTGGCGCCCCTGTGTGTGCTGTGGGGCTGATCCGCACACGCTGGGACTGTCGGAGCTTGCATTCCCACAGCCGCAGACCCCGAGACTAGGTGGAGGAGAAGTTTATTTTGGAGGTGAGACGGGGAAGAGAAGGAGCCCGATGCAGGATGCCGGGATGAGCAGGGCTCTGCCATGGTCCATGGCCATCTGCACTCAGCCCCGCTCAGGACCCTGAAATCCAGAACCGGGAGGAGAGAGTGAGCAACCCTGCGGGTGGCAGAGAGGAGCCGGGCGAGGGGCCAGCTCCCCCCGCCCCCGAAGCAAGCACGTGGGCTTCTGCTAGTGGGTGCCGTTCAGGGTAGGAAGGAGCCCTCCCACCGACTGAGCTTGTGGGGGCTGCTGAGGGTTTTTACACTCTACCTTTTCCCATCCCCCTGCCCTTGCCGTGGGTCATAACATGAACGACAACATTATCCGCCAACATGGATTATGGACCTTCCATGTGCCAAGCACTTGTTAGGCGTTTAAATACACTCTCTTAACGATTTTTAATCTGCAGTTCATAAGCTCTAAAACAACTTACGGAGTTGCCTGTCCAACATTAGAGGACAGAACAGACTAGAATAAAGGGGGACATATCCAAGGGCCTAACCCGTTACAGGTTACTTTTGTTTAATGAAAACTTTGTTTCTACCTGTGTATCTTTGTGCGCGCGCATGAGGCCACCGTGTGGAATGTGTTTCTCACTCTGAGTCCAGGGCAGGCAGAGATAGACCAAATTTCCCATCTAAATCCTCCAAGAATTACGCAGGGTTGACGCCGCCACACCCACGACGCAGGCGAGAAAGCTGACATCCCGAGAAGCTGCGTCACGGACCCAGCTCCGGAGCAGCACGCACGGACTGGGGGTTCGTCCCAGGCCCCCCTGCAGCAACCCTAGCACAGTGGGCTCTTCGCCGCCAAACACACAGACGCCGCCCGTCTCCCCGAGAGCCTGCCACGGGGGCCTCGGGGACCATCTGCTCCACCAGAAGGCCTCCAACTGTTCTTTTCATGTTTGTGAGGCGAGTTTGGTAACAAAACCCATTGACTATCAAACTGGAAGACAGCGGAGTGCTCTCTGGCAATGTGGCATTGTTGATGTCGCCTTAATTTATAACATGGCAAATGGTTAGGCAGATGGCATTTAATATATTCCCAGACATAAACACAGGGCTTAAGTTGTACACGGTGTATGTTCCTGAGCTCCCATAAACTCTGTAGGGGGTAAGACTGTGCCTTCTCCCCACCCCCTCCTGTGCACGTGAGCCGTGCTAACGGGTGGCAGACACAGGCAGGACAGACAGCGTGGAGAAGAGTTGAGACCGGCGTACACGGTGAGCTTTCCCTCTCGTCCCAAGTGGCGCTGGGCTCGGCCGAAGTTTTTCATGTTAGTTGCTGCCACCAAATTCGGGGCAACCTCCACCTACCGGAAGGAACATGGGACCTGGGCCATATGCTGCCTCTCACAGGTCCTGTAGCTCTGTTTTTGTTCTTTTTTAACAGTGGACTTTATTTTAGGACAGTTTTAGGTTCACAGCAAAGTTGAGCTGTACGTGGAGGGTTTCCACATTGGGATGCAAACACACACACACACACACACACACAGTCCCCTCTTTTATTAACACTTTCTTCCAGCGTGGTCCGCTTGTTGTAATTAATGAGCCAATGCTGATCCATTGCTATTAACTAAAGGTCACCGTTTGTTTAGATTTTCTTCCTTTTCAACCTGTTGTTCTGTTTCCGTTTCAGAATCCCACCCAGAATACTACATGACGTTTCCTTGTCGTGTCTCCTTGGGGTCCTCTTGGCTGTGACGGATTTTCAGAGTTTCCTTGTTTTTCCTGACTGTGACAGCTGTGAGGAATAGTGATCAGGTCTATTGTAGGGTGCCCCTCTTTTCGAATGTGATACTTTTTTCATGACTATACCAGGGTCACGTGTCTGAGGGAAGGCGATCACAAAAGGTGTGGTCATTTTAGTCACATCATATCAAGGGTGCGTACTATCAACGCAGCTTACCACCATTTATGTTCTTCTCCTATTAAGTTGCTCTTTCTCAACTGTTCTCTCTGAAAGGAAGTCGCTATGTGCAGCCCTGCACCCCCTTAAGGAGTGAGGGGTTACCCTTCCCTTCCCTGATGATGGGGTAGCTGCAGAATTTATTGGGGAGTCTTCTGCATGGGAGAGTTGGCTCTTCTCAGTTTATTAATGACAATTTTATAATCCAGTACTTTATTTTTTTGCTCAGGTTGTTTCAGCTTTGACCACTGGGCACTCTCTCAGTTGGCTCCTGTGCCCTTTGAAATTGCCCACCAGTGTGTGTGTGTGTGTGTGTGTGTGTAGCGCTTTCTTACTTTCCCTACAAGATGCTTCGGGCTCGTCTTATTACTTGACACCCTGGTCCTGGAATTAGCCATGGCTTTCAGAAGCCCAGGGGACTTTAGTTGGAGGGTGGTATCAGAAACCACACATAACTCTCTCCTCACACAACTGCTGGCCACCAATGACTTCTTTGCTGTCCTCTTACAGAAGGTCATGTAATTGGAATCATACACCATGGGGCCTTTTCACATAACTTCTTTCACTAAACAACATGCATTTAAATTTCCTCCACGTCTTTATGTAGCTTGATAGCTCTTCTCTTAAATCACAGCCTAACACTCTTTGTGTGGATGAATCGCTATTGATTTGTTCACCCAGGCAAGTAAGTACCTCTTGGTTTCTTACAGTTTTGGGCCAGTAGCAAAAGTAAAAGTTCTATAAACACATATGTGCATACTTATGTGTAGACCAACGTTTCCAACTCAATTTAGTGAATACCTAGGAGCGCAGTTGCAGTCTTACAGGGTAAGACCACGTTTACCTGTGTAAGAAACCGCCGAACTGTCCACCAAAGTAGTTGCACCATTTGCGTTCCCACCCGCAACGAGTGAGAGCCTCTGTTGCCCCACATCCTTGCCCGCGTGTTCGCAGCTTGGGACGTGAGCCATTTCCACAGGTGCGGTGGTACCTCATGGCTTTGACCTACAGCACCCTGGTGGCAGATGACGTTGATCATCTTTTCAAACGCTTCATAGCCATCTGTGTATCTCCTTTAGTGAGGTGTCTGTTCAGATCTTTTCCCCAGGTTTAGTCAGGTTGTAAACTCCTTTTACTGTTGAGCTTTGAAACTCATATATATATATAAAAATACTGGTCCTTTATCAGACATATGTTTTACAAAGATTTTCACCCAATCTGTGGTTTGCCTTTCTTTTCCTCAATCGTCTTTTTTTTACAAATCAGAACTTAGCATTTTGTTTTGTTTTATGGATTGTACTTTTGGTACTATGTCTAAAGTCATCTAGATTTTCTCGTATGTTTGTTTTTACAAGTTTCATATGTTGAAGTTTTACATTTAGGTCTGTGATCCCTTTTGAGTTCATTTTTGTGAATGTGTTTAAATTCACAGTTTTTGTATCTGAAAGTCAAAATGGTCTCATTTGTTGAAAAGACTATCATCCTCTATCTTTTCTTCATTGACTTGCCCTTGTTCTCCTGTCAAAGATCATTTGCCTGTATTTTCATGGGTCTGTTCCACTGATCTATCTGTGTCTATGCTCACCAAGACCGCGGTGTTGCGATGACTCTAAGTTCATAGCAAGTTTTCAAGTTGGGACATGTCAGTCCACCAGCTCCGTCTTTCCTTTTCTGCGTTGCGTTGGCTGTTCTGAAGAGTTTGCTTTGTCATGTGGACTTTTGAATTCATTTGCCCATCTCCGCAAAACCGCATGCTAGGATTTTGGCTGGGGTTGCATGGGATTATAGAGCAACTTGGGAAGAATGGACATCTTAACAATATTGAGTTTCTAGCAGGCCATTTTCTTAACCGGGTTTACCAAGGTACTATGGACAAAATAAGCTGCACACATTTAAAGTGACGAGCTGATAAGTTTTGACATTGAATATACATGCACTCCTGAAGCCATCGCCACAATCTGTGTAATAAACCAAGTTACCACCCCTAAAGGTTTGCCGATGTCTGCTGGCAGCCCCTCCCTTCTCACGGCCCATCCCCAGAAACTGATACGATTTCTACTACTATGTCTCAGTTGGGCGCTTCCTATAGTTTGATATTAACGGAGTCATACAGTGTGTATTTATTTTTGGTCTGATTTCTTCTACGCAGTATAATTACGAGATTCATAGGTGATGTATCATACATTCATGGATTATTTCTTTCTGTTGCTGTATAATGTTCAGTCCTGTGGACGTGCCACATTTGTCCACCTGTTTGCCTGCGGAGGACACTGGACTACGTCCGGCGCTCAGCTGTTGCTAAAAGCTACCGTGAGCACCTGCCGGTGCGCGTTTGTGGGGACACGTGCGTTCGTGCTTCCAGGGGAAAGACCGGGAGCAGAAGGACGAGATCATGTGATCAGTGTCAGTGCACCGTTTTCAGAAGCCGCCGCGTCATGCTCACCCGTGCGCTCGCCTGTCACCACCCAGGTTCCGGAGCACTGGGGGACGGTCGCAATAAACATCTTCATGCTGCCCCTTGACAGAGAGGGAAGTGGTGGGACACCCGCTGGTGTGACACCGGCCTCAGGGTCCAAGTCCAGGTCCAAGTCACGTGCCCTCCCCTCCGCAGTGTCCTCTACCGTGGCTGGGGGATCGGGTATTGGGTTGGGGGCAGGGGGCTTCCTCCCCCTCGTGCGGCTCTGCCCTTCTTTCCTGCCGGTGGGCTCACAATGTTGCCACCGCTTCCAGGGCTTTCGGGTCGCTCCACTCTGTTCCCAGTGGCCCGGCACCTAGCGTGTTGCTGCTGGCCCAGCGCACGGGGGCCCTTCACGCCTCATGTGCTTGTCCTGAAAATGCAGGGGTTCCTGCGAGTTATGGGGAAACGTGAGCATTCTCCGTGCTTTTGTCCCCTTCCGCGTTCTGGCCCCTCGCGGCCTCTTCCTAGAGCCTTCCCGTGTCCCCCCCTCTCTCCCGTTCCCTGGACTCGTTTAAGGGGTGATTTTCCCTTACGTCATCGCCGCAGCCGTTCTTAGGTAATGGGGACACCCCTGCACATCAACGGTGTTTCTGGTTTCCTTTTTGGTTCGTTCTTAAAATTATCTTTATTGTTTAATGTCGGGAGGGTTGCGGTTTCCTTCTCATCAAAGAGACTGATGGTTTGGAGGCACCGGGATTTTTCAATGGTGCTCCGTGCGCTGGCATTGCTGCAGGTCGGGATGAAAGGCAGTGGAGGTTAAGTGTAATCTCCAAAGTGTGAAAACCGTAAACCCTGGAGAACACAAAGATCGTCCATTCCAGTGTGAAGAAAATAATAGGATTTCCCTTTTTACCCTCATCTCATTATGTGCATTTGGAGGCAAGTCCTATCAAGTGAGGAATATAGCCGTACGTACACTCACTCATAAACGAATCCGTAGATGTCCGTGAACATGCGTATCCACTCATTTTCTTCAGAACGGGATGTGCGGCCACAAAGCTCGGTGGTCAACCGAGGTTACGTCAGACCCCCCACACCCACTGCCCGCTGGATGTGGGGGCTTTTGTGGACCCTCTCCCGTCTTCCACGTGTCCCTCTGCGAAAGGGGATGACAGTCATGTCAATCAAGCTGGGTGGGGGCAAACTTATCCTGCACCCAGGCCCAGGGTCCGGTAAGGGGGGCGCCCCCTCGGGTTGTGGAAGTGCAGCGTCAGACCCCAGGAGCCCCTCCAGTTGTCCCACTGCTCGCAGGGCGCTGGGCAGGTGCCCGGCCCACGGGCGGCTCGGTCCCTGGCGGCGCCGGCACTGCTGCTGTGCTCGGTCTCCCTCAGCCCAGCCCGGAGCGGGCGGCACCAACCACGCCCCGTCCCCGGGGCCAGAGGGCGAGTTGCCTGCATCCCCATCCTGATGTTCAGAGGGGACCGGGCCGGCTCTCCCACATCAGGCGCACTCTTCAACATCTGTCTGTGGCGTGATTTATTCTACGTTCAAATGAGGTTTTCAAACAACTCACTATCTTAATTTTAGCAGTTCAGCTCCTTTGTATGCTAACAATACCAAACATGCAAATGAGCTACCACTCGGCTTTCGAGCAAAAATGTTTCTGTGCAAACACTTGATTTTATAACGCACTTTGCAGCTTTCTCCTATAATTACTTGTTAAATCTATATTTGACTTTGTCTGAATGGCTGCCTCACGAGGCTGTTTCCCTCGCCTCTCACCCCGGGAGTTCGTCCTCCCCCGCCACGGCGCTGCCCGAGCAGGGTCGCGGGTCCCCGGCGCGCGTTCGGACCCGGCGCCAGAGCCAGAAACCTGCCAGGAGTCGGGCCGCAGCTGCGCCAGGGCCCCGAAGGCTGCACGTTGGGCCAGGTTCACCCGCCTGTCTCCCACCCCATCGGATCAGCAGCTCAGCCAGGTGTGTTCCTCCCGCGATGGTAGCAGGAGAACAACAGGGCCAGGTTTCCCGGCCTCTGCCCGCCTCTTGTCTTCCAGCAGCGAGTGATCTTGCGGTCGCGAGGCCAGAGCCAGTCACGTGGCCAAGTTCAGCAGCAGTGGCGGAGGGGTGCCTTCTTGACGCTGGTCACCGCAGGCATTCTAGCGACGTGGGAGTTTGAGCAAAAGGCAGCAGAGTCCACCCTCCAGGCTGGACGAAGGGGCCCTGAGGCCACCCCCAAACCCTACAGCCCTGACAGATGATGGGGCCTGAAGCACATGTGAGTCCGGAGCCCTCATCAAGTAAAAGACTGTGAAGACGTGCACACACCGTCTTAGGGATGAAAGTAACGTTCCCTCAGACTAAGAAAAGTATCGTAACAAAATGCTAGCTTTAAAAAGCCAACACAGTTTTTGAAGCCCACGACGTTCAGGAAAATAATAATATTTTAATCAATTCCCTGGGACACCCCTATAATCCTTTTCCCTACAATTTGGGGTGTACACTGATTGCTGCTGCCTACAATGATGGCTTTGTCATATTTTATATAAAAAAGAATGGAAAGATAATTTGGTATAATCAATCAAAATAACAAAACATAATATTTAGGCTGCATAAAACATGCACCTTCACAGATGGCTGTTCTCACTAAAGCATACAGGCCAGCACTCTTCAAACACAATATTTCTGATCAATCATATTTCGTGGGTGTTCATATAAATTATGGTGGGCTCATAATTATGCTATCAATAAAATGCTGCTTTATTTAATATATCCTGACAGGGAAGCGCTCCTATCTTGACGAGGAATTAACGTGAAGAAATTTCTGCTTGTAATTGTGCATGTCTCATGAACGTAGACTTTCCTAGCCTAGGTTCTGCCCCACTGGCCTTTTAGGGAGGTGGTTCTCCGCTTCTCTGTTCTCCTAATCCTGGGGCCAGGTACCACGGGACGCCTTCCGGTCCCTGTGCAGTGCCCGTCTTTGTGTCCAGTGTGGTCATGGCCCAGGGGGTGGGAGCAGTGTCGCCGCTCCCCACACCACCTCCACCAGGACAGCAGCCACAGCTCCCCGCCCGCGGAGGCTGGGAGCTCACCTTGCCGCATCCACGCTGTAAGTGTGCCCTCAACCAGCTCCTGAAAATGCCCGTAGCGCCCAACGCGTGGATCGGTGTCCTGGAAGGGGAGTCGGGATGGAGAGAGACCCGAGCAGCCTTACCCAGTTGAAGTTAAAATAGCTAAGTTTGCAAGTCTCACAGAAACATGTCATCTCAGCTCGTGTGGGCTGCTATAGCCAATACCACATCCTGGGTGGCTGGTAAACAGCGAACATTTATTACTCAGAGTCCCCGGGGGCGGGGACGTCCAAGATCAAAGTGCCTGCCGCTGGGTCCGGGGAAGGCCTGACCCCAGGCAGGAGCGTTCTCAGGCCCTTGGCTAAGTGCACTAATCCCGCTCATGACTCATAACCCCCAAGGGCCTCCTCTCCCAGTGCCATCACCCTGGGGGTTAGAATTTCAAAAGATGAATCTCGGGGGGACCCAGGCCTTCTATCCTTAGCACATGTGACCCCATGAACCCACTGCTAAAGCCGTGGAAGGTGGCTGCACATGTGAGAGGCCCTTTGGGGTGAGTCCAAATCGCCACGAGATGTCCTCTCAGACTTCCTCCCGAAGGTGGCTTTGTACCCAGGGGCCCTTGCAGCACTTGGGCCTGGGGTAGGTGCTGGAGCCCCCGGCAGGGGCGTCCAGGGCCCTCCGTCCCACCCTGGGTTATGTCGCAGAGTACTCGATGGGCCCTGGGCCCCACCCTCCCCGCTCTGTCTCTGTCACTTTCACCTCTTCTCACCACCGACCTTATCGCTGGTTCCCCCTTCCGGCGCAGACTGGCCCTCCAGAGCGGACGGCGCCGCCCATCTGTCCCTGGAGGAAAGCCTGTCCCCGGTTTCCCAGCCCAGGGCCGTCCCCAGAGAGGACTCTCCCAGGATGTGGGCTCTTCCTGGGGAGGACTCAGGACCCAGACGCACGCAGAAGAGAGCGCTACTCAGTGGCCGTTGGAAAACACAGATGGACGCGGCCGCCGGTGTCACGGAGAGATGGACCCCACAGAGCAGGCCGGGTGAAAAGGGGCCTTGACTGGGCTGTTGGCGAAAGTGTAGGACGTGCCTAACCATGGCCCCCCTGTGCTTCAGAGAGCCCGTTTTGCAGAAATATACTCAAATTTCCTCGAAGATGGATGGACCACGAGAATTATTTTAATTGCAATATTAGAATAACACAAGTATGAAGGCAATATAAGTAGCTATCAATGAGAAACAGGTTAAGTAAATTATGGTTCATCCCTACCGTGGAATAGCCTGCAGCTGTTTTAGGAAATGACTCTTCGGCCCTTGGCCGTGCGGCTCGGTGGGTGACGGCGTCTTCCCATAAAAACCGAAAAGTGCAGGTTTGAGTCCCACTGTGGCCCTCAGCCGGGCGTGGGTGAGGGGAAGCCATCGATGCTTCTCACCCCAGTGCTTCCCTCTTCCCCCTTCCCACCCCCGCCCACTCTGAAAAAAAAAAAAAAAAAAGACTATTCAAGCATAGAAATAGCCCCTAGACGTATTAATATGTGAGGAAGTCAAGTCAAAGCACCGTGTGGCCTGGTCCCATTTTTCATGGATTAAGAACTTTGCACGAAGCAATGAACCTTTCGAGGCCTCCGCCTCCCCTTTGGGAAAGAATCCCTCCCCCTGCGCGGGTGCTGGCCAGTGAAAGGTGCCGGTGGACGCCTTTGAGTCCTGGAAACCAAGCCTCTGTGGAACCCACGACAAAACAGTTACCAACTCAGAGGGAAAAGCACCCGAGGACCCAAATCCGTGGCTTCCTAAGGGTCTGAGAAACGCAGTTTTGCTTTCTGCTGGCGCCGCCTGTCCCGTCGGGCTCACCCATCAGGAAAACCAAACCGCCCCACTGGTTTCATCGCCAGCCGCTGCCTTAGGGCCTGCGGAGTCCCAGGAGCTGAGGGGGAGCTGGGGGCCCGCCCTGCGCAGCCTGAGGAAGGTCCGGGGGCTGCCAGGGTGCAGGGGCACCGACCTGCCGGCCTGCGACAGGCACCGTGGCCTTCTGCGCCCGCCCACCAGCCGCTGCGGTGACACACCAGCCGGCCTCGGAGCGCGCGGCGCGGACGCCTGCAGCCGGGTCCCGTTATAAAGGCCCGGGCCCTGGTCGGTTATTAACTATACTGTACGAAGCCTCATAAACACCTTTTTACACATACAGTGCCACCTTTCAATACAACAATCAAATGCTTCTCAACAAATTACAGTCTCTTAGAAAAGGGACCCTTGATTGCTTCCCAGAAGAGGTGGAAGGAAAATGAAACAGAACGTGTCCAAAGTCCGATATCGGGAACCAGGTCCGCGTGGGGCTGGACACGCCAGCCTGCGGGCCAGACTCGGGCGGCTCTGGGGAAATCAGCCCCGTTAACGCAAACCTGGTCCAAGGGGGGAGAATCGGCCCGCGGAAATCACGTAACCAACCTGGTCTGCGCTGCAGAGGAACCTGCGGACCCGGAGGTGGAGCAGGGACGGGGGTTTCGGGCCCAGCTGCCACCAGCTGACCCCGCTGTTGGCCTCCTGTCCCGGCCTGGCTTCCTTCGTCCTGAGTTTGTTATCTTGTAAAAAGAACGTGGAGTCCTCACGCCCAACACCTTTCCCTGTCCATATATGCTCCCCCTCTCATGCCCCTAATCAAGCAGATTATTTCGGCTCTTATAAAAATAGATCTTTTAGATTTCATAGACCAGTAAAATTTACAGACCTAAGGTTGCAAAGTTTTTATTTTGCCTGGTAAGGACATTAAAGGAGAACAAGCCAACAAGACAGTGACCCAAGAGTGTGCGCAGTTTGCCATCACCAGCTTTCGTACAAGGAAAAATTGTTAGTATCCGAGCAGAAGGGGGAAGTGGGGAAAGAGGGGAAAAGAAATAAGAAGTGACATCGGCGGTTGCGCGGGGTGGGTGAGGGTGCGGCCCGGCTGCGGAGGGCACGGGAACACGCTCCGGGGAGATGGAGGTTCCCTGTCTTGACGGGGGGCCTGTATGAGTATGTACAGCTGCCAACACTCACTGCTGGTCGTTAGGGGGTGTCCCTCTCGTACGCACTCCCAAACAAGGCAAAGTGGAAAGGAGAGAAGCCCCACATCCATCTTGGATCCAGACTGGTCTCTGAGTTTGGGGCTGGATGGGGGGGGGGGGGCGGACAGGGTGTCTGCGTGGCCCCCTATGGCAGCTGCACTCTGGGCTCCCACCCATGCTCCAGCCAGGAGTGTCCGCTCAGTGTCTGTGGCTTGGCCGCTCTCGGCTGGCTTCTGTGCCCGCCTGTGACCAGCGTCCCCTAGACCAGAGTCCGCTGCTGTGGCCCTGGGTTCGGTTTTCAGCAGAAGGAGCGACGTGCCCTCTGTGTCCCCGTGAGCCCACACAGAGTGTCCCTGGGTCAGTGGCCCCAGATGACTGGAAAGGGTCCCACCTGGTGAATCACCACCCACCCACGGCCCTTTACGCCAGAATGTGAAACAGAACGTGAAAGTAAACTTAGGATGATTTGGTGGGGAGAAGAAAAAGGCTGTCAGCCTTGCATAAACCTGAACAACCGACAATGACAGAGCAGAGCCGGCAGGCCATGGGGACCCGCCGTCTTCATTCTGACCTTGGCTCATTTGCTTGTCAAACTTGAAGGGAGGTGGCCAGTCGCTGACTGAGGCCCCGGAAAGACCTGGTTGTGAATCCTGGCTCTGCCACCCGTGAGCTGTGGGGACACGGGACAGAGAACTCCACCCCGATGAGCCTCCGTTCCCTCTGCTGGGAACTGAGGATCCCAACGGTGGCCCCCAAGGGGCGGCGAGGACGGAATTGAGGTAGCTCAGTGTCCCACAGCCTGCTAAGCTCTGAATAGACATTTAGATACTATAATAATGTCTTCTGGATGTTTCTCCATGCAGGATGGGGCTCCCGAAGGCTCCTCAACTCCAAAGCAGAGGGGATGAAATGAGGCGACACGTGTCAAACGCTTGCCCCCGGGCTGGGCACCTAGTGGGTGCTCACAAAATGAGGGTCACACAGGATAGGGGTGAGCCTGTGAGACAGCCCTTCCTCAAGTGCGTCCGTCGATACACATTTTTCTCAGTGTTAAGTAGGAGCGGCCGGACCCTTGACACCCGAACGGTTACAAAGTGAGAATTTGGTTCCCAGCTCCCCTGCGGGGCAGGGGCAGGTGCGCAGGTGCGGGGAACACGTGCTGAAGGAACGGATGTGTCCGTTCGTAGGAGAGTCATGAAAGCAACACGCCCGGCACCTTCTGAGTTCTGGACTCGGCCAAGTGCGATGATCCCCCAGCACCAGGGAAGGCAGGGGAGCGGATGCGAACGTTGCAGGGAGATGCTCGCGCCAATGGCGGCCGTGAAAAATGCAAGCTCGGCGTCTCCCAGGGATGGAGTCGCTCTGGTTCGGGTTCGGTTGGGTTTCCGGCAGATGGAGAGGTGGCATGTGGCACCTCCTCAGCCCTCGGGGCACTTCGTGGAGAGACTGTCCCGGGATCCGTGTTCCCCAAAGGACTGGACACACGGCCACAGCCCGGTGAATCACCACGTCCCCGCCACCGGCGTGGAATAGGAAACTCGGGGTGACGGGCAAGAACAGGCGTGCGCCCTGCAGAATACCAACCAAACCCAGGCAGCGGGCGAAAGCGAGGTCGCAACCCCCGGCCTCGCCGGCGTCCCCGGAGACCTCGCTGCGCGCACTGGGGTTCAGCCCCTGCAGGACAACGGGGCCCTCTAATTGGAGCCGGGGAGGAGGCGCAGAATGGCCAGTCGCTAGTAAAACCGAAAGCATTTATTCATTATTTAATTTGTTTGCCCAGGAGACTTCGCTCCTGCTGGAAACATCTGGTTTTCATTGCAGCCCAACTTTTACCTAATTGTACAGCTGGGGAGATGAAGGCATGAGGGTCACAGGCCGAGCCCAGCCAGGACCCAGCCCCATGGGAGCTCTGCAGCTCGCTTCGGGGTAGGGACCACACTCCGTGCCCCTGGTCCTCCGGTGGAGACCTATAAATAAGAAAGGAATTACTCTTTCAAGTCCCCACTCTCCCTCCTTCTGATTCTCATTACTGGTGGGGCTGGGGGCTGAGGGCCAAGGAGGGGCTGGGAGATGGAGAAGCAGCCACCGCAGAGGTTCCAGGCCACAGGCAGGGGAGGGGCGCCTGGCCGGAAGCTGCCCTCCTGGGGTTCCTTTGTGGCAGGCCGGCTCCGCGCACCGGGTGTGGCAGGCACGGTGTGGGCAGCACCCAGGGTAACAGGGAAGAAGTGGGTTTCAACTGGCACCTCAAGGGTCTGGGATGGGAAAAGAATAAATCCTGCTGGAGCAGAAGCTGCCGCCAAGAGACTCTAGAGGTGGTTCTTCACTGGTCACCTCTCTGAACCTCAGTTCTCCGGCCTCCTGGGAGTCTCAGCTGGGTTACATGAGATCATTTATGCCAGTGACCTAGGAGAACTAGCTGACGCTTAGTAAGCAGTTTTTAAAAAGATAGTAATAACCGATCTTTAAAAAATCAGGCCCTGGCTGGTGGCTCCGTGGATTGAGTGCCAGCCTGCAAACCCAGAGGTCCCTGGTTGCAAGCCAGGTCTCCAGCCAGGTCCCCAGCTGGAGGCAGGTGAAAGGCAACCATACAATGATGTTCCTCTCCCTTTCTTTCTCCCTCCCTTCTCCTCTCTCTAAAAGATAATGAAGAAAATCTTTTCAAAAAAAAAAAAAAAGAATTAAAAAAAATCACTCAAGACATCTCTCTGTCTCCTACGCCCGTTTAAAGAAGTGGGCATAGCCTGGGCATGCACCGCGAGCGGAGATGCAGATGAGAGGACAGTTAGTTCTTCAGTGCCCAGAGGCTCACTCTTCGGGCTTTGGGGTAACGCTGTATGTCTTGCCCAGCTGCATTCTACAGCGGTGGAACAGAAAGCACACAGACTCCGAAGGAAGCAGCTACCAATCAAGATCCTTATTCTACCACCGGGCCGCTCACTGGGCTTGTCTGCTTCTCGTTTTCCTTGTCCGTAAGATGAAGAACTTTGGCTTCAAGGGTCAAATAAAGTCACAGGTGTTAAAGCCTTTTGAGAAGGGTTCCCAAGTATGCAGTAAGTGCCCCCTCCGTGCCGAACGCCGTGCAAAGTGGCAGAGGTGCGTGGGAATGAGAGAAAGAATCGAGACAGCTGATGGCGCAATTTTCAGAGCATGGAGTCACCGCTCCTGACCATACCTGTCCCATGGTCACATAACACGTGACGCACTGGGTGACCAGATTCCTCACGGCAAGACTTCTCAAAGCATCTAGTGCACTCAGGTACGTTGGGGAAAGTGACGGAGAGTGTTTTATTTCGCTCGTGGACTCACCAAGTCGAGCAGTCTTTCCATGAAAAGAGGGGGCGCCCACTTGCTGCCCTGGGCAGCGGGACACTCATGAATTAGAGGCGCCCGTCTGGCCCAGGGCATCGGGGAAGGACGCGCTGTTTGATGACAGGCCCTGTCCGCAGTCCCACTCACCCTGGTAGCAGTTGTCCAACAGCACACTCAGTCTCTTAAATAAAAATAAAACGTGGTTCAACCTAACTGAGAAAACAGAAAGCTGTATGATGCTTCTGTTTTTAAACCACGCACTGAGTTTTATACTTCATAGGCCATAAAAATGTGAAGATTGGCTCCCTCAGACTGGACGGGGTAGCGGAAACCTTCCGAGTGGGCCTTTCCAGGTGCTGGTTTCCTGTGTACCTGAACCCTTGGTCCCACCCTTGCAGGCCCTGCCCTCACCAGCAACCTCAACAGAATCGTCAGCCAAGCTACAGACCTTGATCCCAGGGCAAGTCAACCATCGGTGACATCACACAGACTGGTTCTCCTTTCCCATAAGTCCCGCTGAATATGAGGGGCCTTGACCCAGCTGACCACTAGTCCGCCTGGAGTCCACCCACATGTCCAAGGGAAGGACCAGTCTCTCGAGATGGCCACCGTGGAGACCGGGATTCCCCCCTCCCGTCTTGAACCATGACCAAGGGTAAAAGAGGGCCCGGGCCTTAAATATGTGATGATGTTCAGCTCTGAGAGGGGAAAGGTGGGGCTGTTTGGAACCGTGTTCCCAGAAGGGCAACAGGCATTATTATTAAACACATCCATTACGGCGGGGGCCACGGGCGTCCGGGTGGGAGTCTCGTGACCCTGAAAGGGACACCTCTGAGGCGTCTAGGAGACCTCTCCGGAAGTCCGTCTGGGGTCATCCGATCTGGTGCCTTCTCCTCCCGTCTCCTTCAGCCCAACCAGCTGAAGGTAGTCTGGAGAAGTAAGATAAATGCATAGAGAACAGACTTCCACTGCCCGTTAGAAACAGAACCTTTCAGTAAAAACTTCCCGCACCCTCCAGTCTTCCTTCCACGGGCAGCACTGGAGGCTGCTCCGAGAAGGCAACCCACGGCACAGGTCGAAGTCTCTTCCCCATCGGAATGAGGGGGAGCCCACAGGTATGTTACCTCCTGGGTCTCCATGTCTCATCCTCGCTCCCAGCTACCTGGTTGCCAAACGCGGCCCCTGAGCCTCTTCAACGTGACCTGCCTCCGACTTCCCTCGCAACTGGCCTCTCCCCCAGCCCCTGTCTCTTCTTACAATTGTCTTATGCCTAGTAGATTCGCACCCCTAAGCTTGGTGACAGGTTTCATAAGGGCTGCGACTCAACCCTGTGGCCCCCAGCAACGCCTGACAGTGATGGGCACATGGTGGACCCCTGCCAAGCACTGATGAATTCTTCGGGGCCATCAGCCGGGGTCTGGAGGCAGAATGTCGTAGCGTCCTTACGTACTCAAGCAATGGAACTCCAGTCAGGAGGGACAAACCAAGGGACCACTTGGTTCATCTCCTGACCTTCCCCGTTGTGATCTTCACTCCAGTGATCCAGTACCGTCTCACCCATCAGCATCGTGTAAAAACTTCCCAGGAACATGTGTATCACACACATACACGTGTGTACCCACTCTCACATTCCACATCCTTTTTGTTTGTTTGCCTGTGCAAAGAACGCCAAAGAACGTACATCTCTGGTGCCGACTCTCTGTCTAGGCTTTAAAAAGCACGAGAAGGAACAACATAGAGTTGCTAGTGTCTGACTGCAGGAGGTGGAAGAAATCTGCATTCCGGACTCTGACCGTTCCCCCCTGCGTAGGAAAAAATGTCACGCGTCGTAGGAAGAGAAAAATGCTAGATCTGCCCTTCAGGTAATACATCTCTGCTTAGGGAGGTAGAGATGGTGGGGCAAACACATTGAATCACTCCTCCTTTCATTATTTTTGACATTGATTTGTCATTAGGAAAATTTATTGGGCTCCAGATTAAATTGATTCGAGGAATCATTAATTCATGGGATGGATCCAGGGCAGTTTGGCCGGCCCGCGCTGGAATGAGGCGGTATTGATAAAACAAAAAGGAAATATCAGAGCTGTAGAAAATCTGCCTTTTCCGACCTGGAGAAATATTTTGAATACAATTTGGTAGGGGGAGGACATTCTAACTGTCAGGTCCTGTCAACTTGCCGCCAGCAGAGGACTTTCCGGCACCTAGGTCAGGGGGGCCAATGGGTATTAATTTCAGAGAGGTTAATCAGAAAAAAGAAAAGTTTCCAGTTGACGTATCTGCTCAAAAGTAGAGATGAATAGAGTGGGGTTCTGGCCCACGGAAGCGAACCAGAACCCCACTTCCCTGCACCCCAGTCCCCCCCGTGCCAAACTGTGATGGCTGGGTCCCCACCTCTGCGACAGGAGGTCCTCCCAACGTAAGGACTGCTGTTTGTGGGCCCCCCACCCGGCCCCTTAAGAATGACTGTGGGGTCTAAATTGCTGTGGAACATACTGTGAAACATAGGGTTTTCTACCTTTTCTCTTGGTCACCTGCGGTGTTTTTAAAGAAACTAAGAATCGTAGCCACCCTTCCCCGTCCTTATAGTAATCAGGACCACTGCTTGCAAGTGACCAGAACGACGGCCGGAAAAGGGAACGTGTGGTGCGCGTGGCAGGGATGTCCAGGAGTGTGACAGGCCCGAGCAGGGCTGGAAGCTGGGGACCCATGATGTCGTCAGGACGCTCTTTCCACCCGTGTCTCCCCTGTCCCCCTCCCTCCGTTTCCTGGTTGAGGGGGGCTCTCCTCACCAACCCCCCTTAGGAGCACACGGAGTGCACACCCGCCCTGAGACCGCGGGTGTGAACTTCCCTAGAAACGCCTCCGAGGGGCTGGGTTTGCAGCCGGCGCAGGTGGCAGCCCTGAGAGAGCGGGAAGCGGGAAGAGTGGGGTTCACGGTGAACCTGACCACTCGCTGGCGTTCGGGGTGCAGAGGAGCCGTGAGGAGGGCGCAGCCTTGCGCGAGGCCCGGGCGCCGTGTGAGGTGGAGGCAGGACACTCCCAAGGAGAAGCTGGGATTGAAATGCCTGGAGACCAAGTAAAAAGCATCTCCCTCCCTCCCTTTCTCTCTCTCTCTGTCTCTGTCCCTCGGGCGTGCACACACACACACACACACACACGCACATGCACACACACACACGCACATGCACACACACGCATGCACACTTTGGAATTAATTGCACTGCAAGCTCACCCCAGGCTTCACATAAGCTCTGCCTATACTTGAGCATGTGAGCATGTGAGGGTGTGAGCGTGCACACACGAGTGTGTGTGTCTTGTATGTTGTTCTGAAAGTGCAGACTCCATCAGAGGAGCCGCGAGCCTAGCGTGGGGCAAGCGGAGGGTGGGGGCTGCTGTCCGAGGGATAACAGGATACCTGCTCCACACGCTGCCTCCTCTGGGAAGCCTCCCTGGGCTTCCCAACCCCTGAGACTGACGCCAGCCTGGCCGCCTGAGCGCCTGGCAGGGCCTCTCCTCCGTGTTGCTTGACTCCACCTGGGGGATTGGTGCGGTTTCCTGATGAAAGGGAAGGTCTAACGCAGGGGCCCCTCGCTGGACCTTCCTCAGGGCACCTAGACGTCGGGCTGGGGAAGGATGACAGCACCGCGGACACCCTCCCGGGTGCCGGAGGGCCCGGCTGGCACAGCACCTGGCACCAGTCACATCAGGTGCAGTGAAGTCACAGCTCACCCCCCAGGCACCGTGCTGAGAGCGGTTTACAGATCTCGTCTTGTTCCTTCCACCTCACAAGCACGCAAGAATAAATACCCTCACTCTCTCTCCGCAAAGTGGCAGAGAGGTTCAAGAACCTGCCCACGGTTGCACGACGCATTGGAGGCAAAGCCAGACTCGGGCCCGGCAGCTGTGCTCTTTGCAGAAGTGCGCTCCGTGTTTTTGGGGGACAGAGCAAAATGACTTTCATGGGCAGATGGAGGGCTGGCTGGCTGGATAACGGGATAAACAGTTTCACCACGCTTCCACGGGCTCCGTGTCTCCTGTGGGCTCCCGATCAGGGTACAGAGGTAACGCGGGGGGACACAAAGGTGGAACCGTGACCCCCGCGAACTGTCCACTCCAGTTCTGTCCCAGCAGAGGCCTTCGCGGAGCCTCCTGGGTCCCAGTCGCATCCATTCATGCCACCGTGGTTCAAAGGCAGCCAACGCTGCAGCCGCGGCCTCCGACCAGACTGCAGGGAAAAGGAATGCAGCTCCTTCCTGTGTTGGGCCCAAGCACAGTGTGTCGTGCGGGTAATTTCTGGTCTGGCCAGTAAAAACCTCCAGGAGCCTTCCTTTCGGTCTTTAATTATGAACTGTAGGGGACACCACAAAATAAATACTTAAAATGTCTAGACAACCAGTCATCAGAGCGGGATAATTAACTTCAAACATTCTAAATTGTTGGAGGAGTCGTTATTCACCTTCTGCCGTTCCTTTCTAGATCCTTCTCCGCCGGTCTGTGTGTAGCAACGAGGCTGGGGGACCGGTGGAAACCTCCTCCTGATACAAGGCAGCCTCTTTCCCCGGCTCTTAAATGACAAGTCGCAAAATGACCAGAGAACATACAATAAAGGGACATAAACTGAGACCATTAGTTTTTCCAAGGAAGGGAAAAAAAAAAAAAAAAAAAATCCCTCTGCTTTTTAATTACATCAAAACACGAAACAGTGCTAAGGCAGATTTGGGGAAGAAGAATTGCTGTTTCATTTCTTCACTCTATTTTATGTATATCTGTCTTAATATTTTATTACTAAAAAAAATTGAATCAAGCCCCACTGATTCCTGATTAATGCTCAGTAAACGTGCCTCCTGACATCTAAAGTGGGATTACGCTGCTGTTGAACTTGGGGTGCCTCCCCCCTCCCCATCCTCGCCTCCCACAGACTTCCTCCAAGGAAGCACTTTTAGCATCGGGCAGGCATTAATTTTGTCATGATCCAAAAGCAAAACACTCCGTGCAAGAGGTATGAATGTCATGCTGGGGACTTCTGCGGGCGTGTCTCGGACTCCCACCCCCACTTTGGAGAGGCCATGGGGGCCTTGCTGTTAATCAAGTCCACAACCTGGGCGGCGAGGGGGCCTGATAACTAGGAGCCCTGGGAGTGCACAGCTGACCTTGGCTTCCGGCCGTAGGAAGGCAGTGCAAGCGTCAACAGCTCACTGCCTCGCGTTCCTTCCCATCCTCCACCTCGCAGATTGTCTTCCGTCAGACACCGAAGAAGTATTAAGAACCCCTCGCTGTTGGAATACAATGTCATTTTCCTTGAAGTGAAAGAAATGCCGCGCCAACTGTGACTGGATGGATATTCTATGTTACGTGCACGGTGATCATATTGAATTGCCACAGCTCTAATTAAAGGTGAGGTCCGATCGCAGGCACGCTCTTTCGGAAAACCCTAATTGTCTCAAGCCACCGAAGAGACGTAAGAATCTTCGGTAACAAAATTGCATTAATAGCATATGCTATTAAATGTGATTGGTGGCAAAATTGAACCCTCCTGGCGCCTGACCACACAAAAGCGCACGCTGCCTTTGAAGGTGGCGCCCGGGGTGTCAACGAGGAAGCCAGAGAAGATAGGCTGGGACAGCAGAGACCTGCCTTTCCCAAGGAAAGGACAGCATCTTGGCAAGAATAAAACGAACCTCTAGCATGTGAGCTCCGGGCCGGGGGACCGGTGCAAAGTAGGGCAGCACCCCTGCTCCCGGCGCAGGCCGGCGGAACTTGTGGTTAAAGGGGACTTGCAAGTGGGTGGCATGTGTGAGAAGGTCCCCGGCTGACGGCCGCCACCAAGGAGAGTCATCATCTTGAGGAGAAACACAAGTGCTTAGCTGTACAAATAGGTATGGAAGGTGGGTTACACGTATGGCCCAGACCCTCCTCAGCCCATAACTTAAGAATCTTCATCAAAGCTAGAAACTCCGATCAAAACAATGGAAGAAATGAGAGGGAAGAAAGAAGAGAGACGCTGGCTTCCAAGGTCAGTAATCTGAACTAATATGATAAAAAATGATACTGGAGAAGCGAGGAGGAAAGGAACCAAGTGTTTCTGGCTGATGATTTCCTGTTTGATCCTTATGACAATTCTCTGGGGATAGAGACGCGAGATTTGAGGCTCCGAGGCAGGAGGTGACCTTGTTCTTCAGCTGCCAAAGCCGCTCGCTCTTTCTTCTACAGCACACACTGCATTTCCCAAGGCGAACGCGCCGATGCGTGTCCAGGGTCCTGCCACGCTTGGAATTTAACACACCGTGTGGCTCCTCCGTTCCAGTTTCCCAGGCGGCAGGAAGAACACCTCGTTGGGGAGGCCAGGTGGCTACCGGTGCGGACTAACACGTCAGGGCAGGTTGGTTGCGGGGCAGCCGGGCTCAAGGCCGTGGAAGGAGGTGGGCACACACGAAGCGATTCTGGAGACAGCACTGAACTGCCTGCTGGTGAGAGCCCACCAGTTTCTCTCGCGGCCCGTTCGCATCTGGGCGGCAGGGAAGAGGCAGATGAAACTCCCGAGCTGTGGACCCATCCACAGGACAGCCTCTCCTCCTCTAAGGGACAGTGCCACCCACGGGTGTACCCAGCACGGCATTAGCCGCGGTCCTGACTTCATCTCGTTGGCTCCTTTAGGAATTACTGCTTCTTGGGCAGCTGAGAGTCCCAGGATGTTTCACAACCCCAGCTACCGACTACTTCCCGTTGGAGTCAAACAGGACTGCTTCCTGTTCGCCGTCAGGAGCAGCCGGTGCTGAAGGTTTGGCCCCAGTCTCACGACAGCAACCTAGCTGAAGCTTCCGGAAGAAAGGCCCCTTTACCCAGCCACCAGGCAGGTGGACGGGCTCTGCCTGGAGGGCCTAGTTTGTTAACCTGAAACTAGCCTCATAAATGTTATGGATTCAAGCTCATTAACCGTCATTGTATTGGTTCGGGGACGGCTCAGAGCAGCAGTTCGGCTGGTGAGGATAATGCAGAAGGGCAACGGGGCCTTCAGACGGAGCCGCCGGTGGAAAGGGCCAGAATGACTTCCTTCCCACCTCCACCAAAAGGATACTCAAGGTCCTGGCTCAATGCCCACCTGTTCGGGGGGTGCCGCAGCCCTGCCCACACAGACGGGGCCAGTGCCCACCAGAGCAGAGATGAGCTTGCCCAGTCGGTTTAGCTTCCAAATACGCGTCAGTGGACCTGTCCCATTGGAGGGCAGTGATGGGAGAGGGTGACACCCGCCCCACGCTCCAGCCTGCCCTGCTCGTGGGGGTATGATTGACAAATAACAATGGTACACGTGCAGACTTTACAGTGTGATATTTTTGTAAGGTGTACAACATCGTGATTTAACATAGGCACGCATGGCGGGGTGATTACCACCCACAATTAACTCGATAGTTAATTAGCACATCCACCACCTCCCACGGTTACCTTTCTGCGCTGTGGTGAGAACACATAAGATGTACTTTCTTAGCAAATTTCAAGTATACTTGTACAATGCAGCATTATAAACTATAATCACCGTGCTGTGCATTCAACACCTCCCCACCCCCCAACTGTTCCTCATCTCTCTGGAAGCTGATACCTCTTGACCAGCTCAGGCCTTCACTGTTCTACTCCCCGGCTCTATGAATTCGACTTTTTCCATTCCACACAAAAGTAAATGGTACAGAATTTACCTCCCTCGTGGTGTATTTTAAGAAATTTTTGATTTTCTAATTAGAGTTGGCGTACAGTATATCATTAGTCTCAGGTGTGTGACATAGCGGCTAGACATGTATGTAGCTCACAGAGTGACCCCCTGATAGGTCTGGCACCCACCTGGCACCTTGCACGGCCGTCGCAGCATGGTTGACTGTGTTCTCGGTGCTGTAGTGACAGCCCCTGACCGTTTGAGCTTCTTAACCGCTTCTGTGTTCTCACCCCTCTCCCACAAACCCCCTTCCGCCTGGCGGCCATCAGTTCGGTCTCCACATCTGCAAGTTCCTTTGTTCTGTTTGGTTCTTTGCTGTTTAGATTCCACGTAGAAATGAAGTCAGTGAATTGCTAGAAACAGGGTCACCTGATGACAGCGTAGCTGGGCCACATCAACTTGCTATGGAAGTTGTAAACGCCTACTCCCAGCTTTTGCGTTTATTTAGTCGTGCACCCTTACCGAACAGGCCACACTTGGGGTTCGGGTGCTTGCCAAAGCACCCTGGAGACCCGGCAGGTCGGGGCCTGGACCCGGCTGGGAAACCCCGTGTGCTGCCACCCGTGTTGTTAGCAGGCGTTAGAAGTACGTCCCGCCTGTCTTCTCGCGCCTCCTTTGACGGGACGGCACACCCTGAGTCCCTGACTTCAAAAAGTGAAATGGGTGCTCGCTTCGGCAGCACATATACTAAAATTGGAACGATACAGAGAAGATTAGCATGGCCCCTGCGCAAGGATGACACGCAAATTCGTGAAACGTTCCATATTTTTTGCAACAACATGGATGGAACTGGAGAGTATTATGCTTAGTGAAATAAGCCAGTCAGTGAAGGACAAATATCATATGATCTCACCTCTTACGGGACAATAATGAACAAAACTAACAACAACCAACACAGAACCAAGTATATGAATACAAGGAATAGGCCTTCAGTGGTCAGGGGAACGGGGTAGGGGGGAGGGAGAG